>CAIGRB010140417.1:8923-30797 GCA_903798255.1 Fraxinus quadrangulata | reverse complement strand
ATTATTACACTACTAGATGGTTAAGTGAACTTAGTCCCATTTGGGGGACACTGCTAATTTTCCCCAGCCATGCTTTTCGATTTCTCAAATAATTGATAACGTTGTTTCGATTTATTGTAATTTCTTTTATATATTAATTATTTCTAAGAAAAAGCATTCGATAATCATGTCTAGATTTACTTACTTTCTTATTTTAAATTCATGATCGCTTTAAAAAAAATACTTAATGATCGATCAATATTTTTTCAAATTGAACAATTGCTTTTGAATATATGAATGTTAAATTGGTCTGTTATCTGTGTTTTTCAGAGATCACATCCACAAATGAATATGCTCAATTATTAAGGAAATAAGAAAAAGTATGATGATTAACACATTTTTGGAATCCAAACAAGCATATTCAAGTCTTTGATGCTTTGAAAATTCTTTACGACTAAATTTCTATGAACTTTCCATTGAAAATCTGAATCATCTTAGATATTTCAAGAGGGCCCATGTCTTCGCTTTATGGGCCTGTAATCAGCCAACAAATTAAACAGATATTGAACTCGGCCCAAATCAGCCCTCGAACCACCAGGCAGGCAGGCACGCATAAATTCACAAATGGGTTATGAACAACATGACCCGTTTCTTCAAATTTCTTATGAAATTTTGGGACTTGCACAAATGATCTCGACTGTCGTGTACCTAAATTATTTTTTCCCTTTCTTGAGTACCTTAGTTTGGAAGAAGAGAATGAGAATAGTGGGAGACGTAATTTCGAATGTTGTATTTAATCTCATGTGATAAAACATTTAGCCCCTCTTTGACGACCTTTATTTTCGAAAAACAATGTTTTGAAAAATAATTTTTAGTAGAATGCGTAGTTAGAAAGTAGGAAAAAATTTTAAATTTACGTACAAAATATTTTATTGTGTGAATGTGTGGATGAAAATGATTATGTAAAAAAATAAAAGGTTTTCAAAAAATAGTTGTCGAACACTAGCTTATATACTTTGTTGGTATACGATTACATAATAATATAGGTCATCTCTCTGAAAGATATTCCACTAGAAATATTCTTGTATGGCTTCGTAAAGAAGCTCTACACCCGCATCGTATTTGTGGGTTTCCGGACCTCTCTTTTTCTTGCTGGTGGAGCACCATGTAGAATTTCATAAGGGAGACCTATGATTTAGCCAACGTTCTCATTTTTTTCATCCTTTTTATATTTTCTTATTCTAACACACGCCTAATCTCCCTTTGACAAATTTTATAAATTATTATAAATGATCAAACTTTATAAGTGATACCACAGCTTTCACCAAAAAGGTTTTGTCAGGTATTTTACACCATATTTACCTGAAGGGGTTAGAATTTGCTCAATCTCACGGTTTCATCATCGCCATGGTTGAATAAGATTGCCACAACGCAGCACATCCAGTGCACAATCCGTCTCTTCACGCACTTGAAGGTACAATAATGCAAAGAATTTCAATTACGTTTTAACTATTTTTCTGGTTTAGAATGTTATTTTGTGCAGCGTAAAACTAATAGTATAACTCATGCCCTTGCTAATTACATTTGCTATATTATGTACTCAAAACATAATCTAGCCTGAGGATTACTCAATCTGAGTGTTCTACAAGGATGGAGAATTTATTCAAATAGTTAGTTAAGAATAAAGGATTGGATAATTCAAGCACAACAAAATATGTTGGAGACATTGTTGGATACATTAATCGAGATACACTTGCAATTAGGGGTGTCAACGAGTCGAACCACGAGCCAAAACTCGAAACTCAAGTTTGGCTCGAGGCCCAACCCGAGCTTTTGTTCGGCCAAAAATCTAGGCTCAACCCGAGCTTTCAACTACGGTCTTTATTAGTTGAGCCGACTCTTTTTTTTTTTTTTTCTCTCCCTCTCTCTTTTAAATATTCACTACTGCCTGAAAACGCAGGTAGCTATGACAGCAGCTGCATACATTTGCACGTAGCTAAATTATTTATTTATTTTTTTAAAAAAAACTTGGCTGAGTTAGCTTGACTCGTTCGGGCCAAAAATGGCCGCTGGGTTGGGCTCGAGCTATTGCTCCAAAATGGGGCTCGTCCCGAGTCTCGGCTCGGTGGTTCCGAGCCACGAGCCGAACCATGGCTAGCTTGAGCTGACGAGCAATTTTGACGTCCTTACTTGCAATAATATAAAGTAGAGTTTTCACCATATTCAAGATTCAATATGAAAATATGAAGTTCGATCCAAATTACATCTAGAGGGGAGTGAATAAGTGTAAATGCGGAATTAAAATTTTATAATTAAGCAGCAACAAGTCACTAATTAATTATTTCCAGACGATTAAGCATACAATCCGATTATCCTATGTTTGAATACCGTATAATATAATAACAGTAAATAAAATAATAAATAAAGCTAAACTCCAACTGGGTAAAAACATCGGACACTTTGCCAGTCAACAATCTAATATAAATGATTTATAACTTACAGTCTACCAAATTCAACGATGACACGTACTATGTGATCTCCTGACTGCAATTCCAACAGCTCTCCTGATTCTTTGTGCTCATAAACTAACTCCCAACTATAGTTTCCAAAACTATCTAGGATTGCGCTCTCCTGTAGCAACTCCTAACTTTGTGAAATCGTCTATCTCTTATGGATTCACGAAAAACACCGCGTTCTACAACGACTGGAACTCAAGTCACCTTCCCTTGATCTTCAAAACTCTGACAGATATGAAGGAAGCAGCAGTTCAGTATTTGAATTTTGGATATAATGTTTTTCTTATCGCCAAAAACAATTCACAATGAATAATAAAGGTTGAAATCTTAAAAGGATGAAAATAATATGAAAAGCTAAATGTTTGCTCAATGATCAACTTTAGAAAAACTGTTCAAAGGCATTTTGAATTTATAGGTTAGGTTAAAGAATGAATGGGTCAGATAAAAAGTCTTTAAAAAACTAATTAAAAAATTTCTGAATAGCACTGTCGCTTGAGTGAGCGACAATCGAGCAACATGTTGTCGCTCGAGCGAGGACGAGGTGCCGGCAGGCGATGCAGTTTTTGTTTCTGACGCTTGAGCCAAACCTTAGCGACAGTCTAGCGAAATTTCGTGTCGTTTTTCCTTTTTTCCCATTCTCGGACTCTGGACCTAAAATAACACAATTTTCACTCATTGCTCCTTGACTTTCACAATATATCAATTTAAATCTATTTTATTTACAGACTTGTCAATTACATTAAATACCTAACACAATCATAGCCTTACATTTGTCTACTTTTACAACCGTTTGATTACAAAATATTAAAAGTACATTATTATTAACACTCAGATAAGGAAGAGTTGAATAACCAGCATGAGCATAAGCCTCTGTTGCCTAATGCATAATAAGAAGCCTGCATGCAGGTCGTGTTTGCAATCTAAGGTTGCTATTGAAGTAGAAAAGGTACCTTAATAATAAGTGTTGATAATTTGTTGTTCAAAATCAAAAGGAAAGTGTATGGAATGAAATTGAGAAGAAAAAAAAATTAGACGCCCTCGCACCCAATTGGAAGTCCTTCTCACTCGAGAATAGTAGCGTCTCCGCGCTACCTTAAGGCGCCACTACGCCAGTGACCGTTGGAGTAGTTTTCTACTGTTGGGAGTTCAATTTAGTGACCTTTTGCTTATGTTTTGGCACCACTTTGTGAGAACTGAACAAATCCTATATATATGTGGTCATTTTAGAGGCAAAAACAATTAAAAAAACCTTGTGATTATTATTATTCCTTCCATAAAGAAATAAATCAATTCTTNCTTGTGATTATTATTATTCCTTCCATAAAGAAATAAATCAATTCTTTCTTCATCTATATTCAAATTTCTCTTATGTTCTTGAAATTTTGGAGAATCACATAAGTGCTTAAGTGTTGAATTCTCTTCAAGGATTGATCAATCATACAAACTATTTGTCGAAAAATCCTTTAAGCACCAAAATTGTATTGGAGATGGGGTAAATATTGTTTGAGGACAACGATCATTGTGTTTGAGTCTTTCATGTCATTGGAGTTCCTGATTATTTGCATTGATTTCTACCAATCTCTTTGTGTTGAAAGTCAAAAAATATAAAAGAAGATACTGAAATATGCGTAATTTATGAGATAAGTTTATCATCTTCTTTTTGTTTATTTCTATTATTGAATTTAATTGATCTTGATTTCATTCATCATGTTGTTGTTTTAATCTTAATTTCTTCTCCATTTCCTCTCATGGGGAAAATATTCCCAACAATAAGTTGCAAAAGTCTCTCCAGTTTTAAATTATATGTTGTCGATATGTTTAAATGAATGGATCTCTAGTCATTTTCAGTTAGTTCATCTTTGGGATGGAATTATTGTAAAAATTATTTTTAAGTTTTTTTTCTTGTGTATTTTTCCTGGGCACGTGAAAATGTTGTGCTATTTGGATAGTTTCTTCTTACTTTACCACATTTTGTAGCATGGCTAGGTTTATATATTGTACAACCCTTTCCTATTTTGTGTGTATGGTGACGTGAATTCTTTTGGCTCAACCAAAAAAGCACGCGGTGCGACATATGTGGTGAAACTAAAATTATGAAAAAAGAATAAAAATGGGGGTGTCTACAGTGGTAGTGTAGCCCCCGCGATATGGACATGTTTTATTATATATATGATGTATATTATGGTTTCAATATATCATATCATTCGGAGTAGCCGTATCTCTTGTAATCATCTTTGATATAGTGAGTTTTCTCCTCCTCTACCTTTTTTTTGGGTATTGAATTTCCACGTAAATCTTGTATTTATGTTATTATTTTCTATTGCCTATTCTTGTTTTTGCAAACATTAACTATTTTTCTCGACAAATAAAAATATAAAATTTAAATTTTAAATTCATTGCATGATTATGAAGGTCGAGCTCACAGTCACTCGAGGTGAATATATCACGTATTAAGCTTCTTGTAGTTTTAATTGATTTAAAATCCTGAACGCTTAGTGAGAAAATATCTATTAATTTATAAAATGTAATTATCTGCATGAACATGATGCATTCTTTTCCATAAACTGCACGGTATATGGATATTCTTTCCTTTTTACGTGCATTGAATATTTTCACTGTATTAAATATAGCCCTTATTTGGTAGGGATTGAAATTTATATTTTAATTAAATTCAAAGTTAATATATAATTTTAACCATATATTTAACGAGATCCATAACTTTTCAACAATACACTTCATCATTAGTTTTTATCAAAATTTACTATAAATTTGATTTTAATTCCCATTGAACAGGGCCACAGTATTATTTTAACATAAAATATTTTATATTTCGTGAAAACTAGTAATTTATTTATTTATGTCTTATTGACCAGGAGATTTACATTGAAAAATAATAATTATTATGATACTGTAGTTGTGATGGAATCCAAAAATATATAAGGTTAAAAATACCCCCACGAACCCTCCATTTATCTCTAAACATTAATTGATCCCTTTAAAATACTTTTAATTTTAGATAAATGAATTCTAAAAGACTACTGAGATGTACTCAGATTGAGATTCAATAATTCAAATGAAAATTTGATGATTTACTCATGATTAAATTGTTAGAATAAAATCGATCATGAACAATTATGCGGAAATAAATTGGATCAAAAAACCGAAATATCACAAGGATCGAATTTGTACATCCGCCCATTGATGTTGAAGAAGCTCCCCTTTCTCCAGGTAATGGAACTTCTAAACTCTCAATACTATAATAGATGGTGTATTCTGTTTTTTCGAGTGGTTGAGCTTGGGGACCAAACCTTCTATATATGATGCCAAAACTTCCATCAAGTTATGGCAACTGTTACCTTTCAGTCAATGCAGACACATGAATGATGTGTTGAAACTGAAAACTGAAACCATGAATGTGGAATATGGACCATTAATGTGGAATGTGGACCATTATCAGTTACATTCTCCCACTTGGTCCATACATTCAACCTAATATCTCAACTTAATCTCATTGATTGGCCTTCTTAAGAAACAAATACATGAATCATGGCGACGAGTCCTCTAATAACGAGTATAATCTTCCATGTATTACAATGTATTTAGCTCATCAAGAATTATTCTTTATAAGGTAACAATACTTAATGAAAAGACCTTATGTCTTATTCTTGGTCCGACATAAATATATTTTCTCAAATAAGTTAAGGTGCACGTGAATATGAGAAAATATTACAATAATAAGAGTTTTCATACAAAATTGTATATATCATTACATAGTGGAACCAAGTCCCATTTTCTCTACATGATCCTTGAATTTCAGTAGTGGCATACCTTTAGTCAAAGGATCATCGATCATCAATTCGGTGCTTGCGTGTTCAATGACCACTTTCTTTTGTTTAATACATTCACTTATGGCTAAATACTTAATGTCGATATGTTTTCTTCGACTACCACTTTTGTTGTTCTTAACGATAAAGACAGCAGCCGAATTATCACAATAAATTCTCAATGGCCTAGAAATGGAATCCATAACTCTAAACCCAGATATAAAACTCTTGATCTATACACCATGTGAAGTAACCTCAAAACATGAAATGAACTCGGCTTCCATAGTGGAAGTAGCAGTTAAGATTTGCTTGGCACTCCTCCATGATACAGCTCCACCAGCCATCATAAAAATGTGCCCTGATGTTGATTTATGTGAATCAACACAGCCGACAAAGTCTGAATCCGAGTATCCAATCACTTCTAGATTATCCGTCTGTTTATACATAAGCATGTAACTTTTGGTACCTTGAAGACACCTCATTACTTTCTTTGCTGCTTTCGAGTGGTCCATACCTAGATTACTTTGATATCGTCCTAACATTCCTATCACAAATGCAATATCAGACCTTGTGCAGACTTGAGCATACATTAGGCTTCCAATAGCTGAAGCATATAGAATGTTTTTCATTTGTTCCCTTTCCAAATCATTTTTCGGGAATTGGTTCAAATTGAACATATCACCCTTCACAATGGGAGCTACACTTGGTGAACAATCTTTTATCCAAAATCTTTCTAAAACTTTGTTGATATAGGTTTCCTGAGACAAACCCAAAATTCCTCGTAATCCGTCTCTATGAATCTTAATGCCAATGATATAAGATGTCTCACCCATATCCTTCATATCAAAATGTTTAGAGAGGAATTGTTTCACCTCATGCAACACACCATTATCATTGGTTGCAAGTTAAATGTCATCTACGTATAAAATAAGAAAACAAATGTTACCCCCACTAACCTTCTGGTATATACATTGATCCATGGGATTTTCAACAAATCCAAATGAAGAAATTACTCCATGAAATTTTAAATACCATTTACGGAACGCTTGTTTTAAACTGTATATAGATTTCTTAAGCTTACAGACCAAGTGCTCACAATCATCAAAGGGGAATCCTTTAGGTTGTTTCATATAAACCTCCTCCTCTAAATCTCCATTGAAAAATGCTGTTTTTACATCCGTTTGTTGTAACTCAAGGTCAAATTGGGCTACTAAAGCCAAAATAATACATAGAGAATCTTTCTTAGATACTGGAGAGAAGGTCTCTCCATATATTCGATTCCCTTCTTTTGAGTGAATCCCATAGAAACAAGTCTCGCCTTGTATTTCTAAATATTGCCTAACGAGTCTTTCTTAGTCTTAAAGACCCATTTATAGCCAATAGCTTTGGCACCACTAGGCAACTCAACAAGATCCCAGACTTCATTACTTTTCATGGAGTTCATCTCTTCCTTCGTGGTATTATACCATAATTCGGACTCTTTGCAACTCATGGCCTGTGAAAACGATTCAGGATCATTTTCGACTCCAATATTGTGGTTAGGTTCTTGTAGGTACACTTCATAATCACTAGGAATTGCTGACATTTTTATTCTAGTAGATCTTCTTAATGTTGTACCATCATCTTCCTGAGAAGTTTGTGATTCAACTGTTTGTTCAGGAGGTTCTGAAAATTCCCGAATTACCTGATCTACTTGAACATTGTCAGTAGATTGTGGAATTTCAATGATTGGTCATTCAGCACCTGTTTGTACTTGAGGGGTGTTGTGAACTATGACTAATCTGTCACTCAAGGTGGAAGGTTGAGATTCCAAATGATCATGATCAGGAACTTTGTTCCTGGTTTGACTGCTCCCACTTATCAAGTCATTCTCAAGAAACTTAGCATTTCTTGATTCCATAATCCTAGTGCTGTGAGATGGACAGTAAAATCTATATCCCTTAGACCTTTCGGCATATCCAATGAAATACCCATTAATGGTCCTCGGGTCCAGCTTTTTTTCTTGTGGATTATAAATCCTCACTTCAGACGGGCATCCCCAAATGCGCATATGTCGCTAACTTGGTTTCCAACCTTTCAATAATTCAAATAGCATCTTTGAGCTAGTTGGAGCTTGGTTTAATATATACATAGCCGTCTTAAGTGCTTCAGTTCACAAGGATTTAGGAAGATTGGAGCTTCTAAGCATGCTCCGCACCATGTCCATTAATGTTATATTTCTTCTTTTTGCTACACCATTTTGGTCTGATGAACCAGGCATGGTATATTAGGCAACTATCCCATGCTCTTGAAGAAATTTAGCGAACAGACCAGGTGCTTGTCCATCCTCCGTATATCTACCATAATATTCTCCACCCCCTATCTGATCTTACGATCTTAATCTGCTTCTTACATTGTTTCTCTACTTCAGCCTTGAAGGTTTTAAAGGCATCCAATGCTTCGCTCTTATTATGAAGCAAGTAGAGATACATATATCGAGAGTAATCATCAATAAAAGTGATGAAANCTTCATGGTATTGTACCATAATTCGGACTCTTTACAACTCATGGCCTATGAAAATGATTCAGGATCATTCTCGGCTCCAATATTATGGTCAAGTTCTTGCAGGTACACTTCATAATCACTAGGAATTGCTAACCTTTTTATTCTAGTACATCTTCTTAATGTTGTACCATCATCTTCCTGAGAAGTTTGTGATTCAACTGTTTGTTCAGGAGGTTCTGAAAATTCCCGAATTACCTGATCTACTTGAACATTGTCAGTAGATTGTGGAATTTCAATGATTGGTCATTCAGCACCTGTTTGTACTTGAGGGGTGTTGTGAACTATGACTAATCTGTCACTCAAGGTGGAAGGTTGAGATTCCAAATGATCATGATCAGGAACTTTGTTCCTGGTTTGACTGCTCCCACTTATCAAGTCATTCTCAAGAAACTTAGCATTTCTTGATTCCATAATCCTAGTGCTGTGAGATGGACAGTAAAATCTATATCCCTTAGACCTTTCGGCATATCCAATGAAATACCCATTAATGGTCCTCGGGTCCAGCTTTTTTTCTTGTGGATTATAAATCCTCACTTCAGACGGGCATCCCCAAATGCGCATATGTCGCTAACTTGGTTTCCAACCTTTCAATAATTCAAATAGCATCTTTGAGCTAGTTGGAGCTTGGTTTAATATATACATAGCCGTCTTAAGTGCTTCAGTTCACAAGGATTTAGGAAGATTGGAGCTTCTAAGCATGCTCCGCACCATGTCCATTAATGTTATATTTCTTCTTTTTGCTACACCATTTTGGTCTGATGAACCAGGCATGGTATATTAGGCAACTATCCCATGCTCTTGAAGAAATTTAGCGAACAGACCAGGTGCTTGTCCATCCTCCGTATATCTACCATAATATTCTCCACCCCCTATCTGATCTTACGATCTTAATCTGCTTCTTACATTGTTTCTCTACTTCAGCCTTGAAGGTTTTAAAGGCATCCAATGCTTCGCTCTTATTATGAAGCAAGTAGAGATACATATATCGAGAGTAATCATCAATAAAAGTGATGAAATATTTTTGACCATGTGAGTCCATGTCTGGACTATATATATAGTATATATGATTTCTAATATGTTCGAACTTCTGTTGGCACCTTTCTTAGACTTGTTGGTTTGCTTTCCCTTAATGCAGTCCTCACATGTATCAAAATCAGTGAAATTTAGAGTACTAAGTACCCGATCACTCACTAATCTTTTTATTCTAATTATAGAGATATGTCATAATCTCCGGTGCCACAATGGAGTCTTCATTAATATTACACCGTTTAGTGCTAGTATGAACATGCATCGAACTATAAGTGACAGTGTTTTGGAAATTAATACGATAAAGACCATTAGACAAAATACCATTCCCAACACAATCAAAATTATATAATAAACTGAATAACGTATTTGAAAAATTAAAGGAATATCCCAAAGGTACAAGTCTGGAAATAGAAATCAAGTTTCGTGAAAACCTTGGAACATAAAAAGTCCTATCAAATTTCAAAATAAAGCCACTACTCAAAGTTAAAATGCATGTTCCTACAGCCTCCACATGTAAGTCTATCTTGTTTTCGGATAAGATATTTTGCTTACTTCCCAATGGCTTTCTTAGGTTTTGCATACCCTGCAAGGAATTTGCAACATGGATTGTAGATCCAGAATAAATCCACCAGGTGTTAATATTTACATTAACCATATTAGATTCATAACAAACAAATGAGGTTGGATTACCTTTATCATCAAGCAATTTCTTAAATTTGACACAATCTTTTTTCATGTGTCCCTTCTTTTTACAGAAGTAACACTTGGCCTCTTTCTTAATATCAGCTTGGGGTGGGATTTTACCTTTTCCCTTTTGATTGGCTTGAGTCTTTTCCTTCCCACGAGTTATAGTCAACAATACACTTTCACCTTGTTCCATTATTAGTCTCCCTTCTTCTTGAACACACATAGTCATTAATTCATTTATTGACCATTTATCCTTATGTGTGTTGTACGAGATCTTGAAAGGTCCGTACTGTTGTGGGAGGATATTCAAGATGTAGTGCACAATGAAGGATTCAGACATCTCAACCTCGAGTTTTTTAAATTGAGCCACAATATTTCTTATCTGCATGATGTGCTCGTGCACACCTTTCACACTGGTGAGCTTTAAGGAAGAGAACTTCACTATAAGGGTACTTGCTAATGCTTTATCTGAACTGATGAATTGATCATCAATGGCTTTTATTAAGTCTTAGACTTTATCATGCTGATTGACAGAACCACGTATACCAACAGAAATTTTAGTGTTTATGAACATCATGCTAAGGTGATTATATCGCTCCCATTTTTAATAAAGCATGATATCTGCTGCAGTGCTGGTATCAGTGATTTTAGGTGGTTCGTCTTTCCTAATAACATAATCAATATCCATTCACCCTAAATGGAGAAGAATTCTCTCCTTCCATACTTTATAGTTATCACTCCTTAGTTCGAAAATATCACAACGAATATCTGAGAAATTAGCATGTTGTGAAGCTGCATAATATTAAAAATACTTATGTTAAATTTGAGGCTTTATTGAGTAGATTGCATATTTTACCAATGTAAATCATGCTAAAATTGAATATAATGACATAAAAATTGCCTGTATGCTAAGTTTTTAATTCAAGCATATTCAGTTATCCCTTATAGTAGAATTATCAAATTATGTACTTAATTCATATTTAGGTACATTATGAAAATAATTTGATATTCTATCCTAAAACCAACTTTATAATAAAAATATCAAATTATGTACTTATTCATAATTCCTGTGGGCAAATTATGAAATAATTTGATATTTTATTCGAATTAATTATATAAATATAACAAAAATTCACATGGGATAAAATTCGTTATATTCAGTATAATTAATCACAATCTAATATCCTTAATCCTTATGTGGTCCACATCTTAATATATAATTTTATTTAATTAAAGATGTTGTGGCAAATCCTTAAATAAATAAAATTATACGGATCACTAGACATTATCATTTTATGCATAAACGATTAACTTAATATGAGAATCGGTCTAATTTCACAATATTACTTAACATGTCATGGTTATGCACAAAAAATATTCTCATAATCATTATAAATTGCATAAAATAGTTTAAACATAATTAACTCATGCAAACTTAAATATGAACATAACTTAAACATCCTAAAATTGCATATTATTCTAAAAATGAATAATTAACATATGCAAAATAAATGCCAAAGAATTAAACTGCAAATTGGTCTACAAACATATTCATGTGGCCAAGAATAATTCTCTAAAAAAGGGCCAAATGTAGGTTATAGCCCAATTATTAATTGCATGAAGAAAACAAACTTCATGAAAATAGCAGGCCCAATAATTGATCCAATTCAAACAACTTACGAATTTTAAATGAGCCAAACAAATATGGCAAATGGAATAATAACCCGTTCCAAAAATATGCCCCATAATAGACCAATTAAATGCCCTTTACTGACTGCAAGACAAATATGACAAATGATGGTCCAAATTTCAATTTACTATATTTGGTTTTTAGCAGGCCCAGAAAATCAACATGATTAACAAATGAGCCAATAAACAATTACTTATAAAATTCTAAGAGGTCCACTAAATGATAGGAAAACATGCTAAATAGCATTTCTGACTGACTGCAAAAAGATTTAATTCATGCATTTGAAAAAAGAAAAAACACTTCAACAGTGTCATCTTCAACCTCAAGCCAGGCTGAAATCAACCCGATCATAACCCGCAAAAATTCAACCATTTCTCCATTAAATCTTAAGCTAATACCACACAAAGGCTAGAAAATGAATTTTATGGAGAGAGATGAATTTATTTTCAGAAAAATAAACTCGGTCAAAGAAGATAGAATTCTGCAAATTCATGACGAAACACCAAGGCAGAGGTAATATAAAGCTCTGATACCAAATGTTAGAATAAATAGAATTCTGCAGATTCATGACGAAACACCAAGGCAAAGGTAATATAAAGCTCTGATACCAAATGTTAAATAAAATCGATCCAGAACAATTATGCGGAAACAAATTGGATAGAAAAATCAAAATACCACAAGGATCGAATTTGTACCTCCGATCATGGATGTTGAAGAAGCTCTCATTTCTCCAGGTAATGAAACTTCGAAGCTCTCAACACTATAATAGATGGTGTATTCTATATTTCTGAGTGGTTGAGTTTGGGGACCAAACCCTCTATATATGATGCCAAAACTTCCATCAAGTTATGGCAATTGTTACCCAAGTTATAGCACCTATTACCTTCAATCAATATAGACCCATGAATGCTGTGTTGAAACTGAAAACTGAAACCATGAATGTGGAATATGGACCATTAATGTGGAATGTGGATCATTATCAGTTACATAAATCCAATATTGATCAACACGTGAATTTAATGCTTTTTTATTAACAAAATAAACATGCATAATTCAACGTGACACTAAAATCAAATATAATCTATGGTGAAAAACAGGCTGAGAAAAGAAGTGCTTGTGCCATTGCATCAGGCTTTAAAATTGCCTGAGGTGTTTATGAGTGCAAAGCAATGGGAACTGGTTCCTTACAATCGGGTTGCATCTGTTGCTATGAGGAATTACACTGATATTTTCTTACATCGTGACAACAAAAGATTCAGGGAATATCTTGAGAATGTAAAGGTGGGGAATGCGAAAATTACAGCAGGAGCATTGTTACCTCATGAAATAATTGCCAAGTTGAAAGGTAGTAGTGGAGCAGCCATAGTTGCTGATCTACAATGGAAAAGAATGGTTGATGACTTGTTAAAAAATGGGAAATTAACAAATTGCCTTGCAATTTGCGATGTTTCGGCCAGTATGTCCGGGACACCAATGGAGGTGGCAGTTGCGCTTGGACTACTAGTTTCTGAACTTTGCGAAGAACCCTGGAAAGGCCATGTGATCACCTTTAGTGCATATCCAGAGCTTCACTTGATTAGAGGGGGCAATCTTAGGTCGAAAACAGAGTTCATTAGAGAAATGGCTGCCGGTATGAATACTGATTTTCAAAAAAGTATTTGACAAGATTTTGGAGTTGGCAGTTAACGAAAACTCACCTGAAGAGTAGATGATTAAGAGGGTTTTTGTCTTTAGTGATATGGAGTTCGACATAGCCTCTGTGAGTCCATGGGAGACGGATTATATGGTGATACAGAGAAAATTCCAGGAAAAAGGATACAAAAATGTGCCTGAGATTGTATTTTGGAACCTTAGGGACTCATCTGCTACTCCCGTGACAGCTACACAGAATGTGGTGGCTCTTGTTAGTGGATTTTCCAAGAATCTGTTAAAACTTTTCTTGGAGGAAGGTGGGAATATTAAACCAGAAGATATAAGGAATTTGTCTGGTGAAAATGTGAAGGCAGAATCATCAAATCCAGAAGCTGTAATGGAAGCTGCTATATCTGGTGAATTGTATCAGAAACTTGTTGTTCATGATTGATGTATATGATAAATTGATTAATATTAAATTCAAAAACATGTCTTAATTTTTTTTGTCAACGCGCCACACGCACAATGTTCGTAAAATAGGTGGCAACAAGACTTGGATTCAGAACATCTGAATGCTATGATACAATGTTACACCAGTTGATCTGAAAGATAAAAGCCTTTAAGAACGACAAATTATCATTTAAATTAAGATTTTAACAAGATTACTTCCTTTGAAATAACGTTGTTCTATTGATTCTATAGCCAATGTATAAGAACAAAGATTTATAACTCTCATCCAGAAATTTAGAAGTTCGATGGCAACTTCTGAGACTGACTTTATTATATATAGTGCGAGTAGCCTCTCCATTTGGAATGTAAAATTATGCACGATTTTAACTTAGTTTAAGGAGGCTGACTAGATTATTCTTCATCTTGTAACTTGAAGAAGAGGGCTTGGAAGAGAAAAACATAAAAAATAGTCATACTTTCAAGATTCTTAATTCGAGATTGAAAATTTCGAGTAAGAAGATTGAGATTTCTTGGAGACCCCATTGAAGGGATTCAAATGGGGAAATTCACCTTCAACATTCTCTTTGCAATTTGATACTGAGTGATGAATACTAATGTGTTTTAATTCAAAATTTTCTTCTTTTAATTCTTATTTGTGTTTGATTGATCGATGTCAATGCTTTGACTAACGTTTGAATGAATGATCAATCAGTTTTTAAACGTGTTTGTGGCTTATTTTTTTCAGGAGGTTTAAATTAGGTATAGCTCGTAATTTACAATTAACATAACGTTCTATAGACGTTACGGATAATTGTCTTTACTTTGTGCTAGTCATTTAAATAATCTTGTGATTAAATGTATTTGTATATTCAAATGGGATATGAATATGTCGGTTCATATGTGAAAATAAGTTTAACTCTCTTTGAGAAAGATCTTTAGATGATATATGATTATTGATTGTCAATCTAAGTATCAATTGGACTAAAGTGAGACTTTAAGAATTGTAATGGATACTAACTCGTATTCCTTGCACGCTTTTCTCCATTGATCTCTTTTTCATCCAATCTTTCATTCACATTTAGAAAAATCGTAGAAGTATAACATTGTTTGAAGGGTAATTAGCATATAACATCATCACCTTTTATTGTTATTGTTTTTACCTCACATTTTATTGTTATTGTGAAAAATGTCATACCTTTCATTTTTTAGCATTTTCACCATCATCTCTACCTTTCATTACACAAAAGATCATTTTCACCTATTTTCTCAATTAAAAATTATGAAATAACAAATATACCCCTCTCATTAAATAAAACAAAAGGAAAAAAATTAATTGCAACCACAGTCCCAAATTTTTTTAAAAAGCGCAAATAAGTCACAAATAAATTATTAAAAGTGTAATTAGTACATAATGTCCCTATTTTTCATCTTTATTACGAAAAACGTTATTACCTTTCATTTTTTGGCATTTTCACCTTTAACTACACATTTGATTCCTCAAGCCATTATTTCTATTCATTTTCATCCAATTTCTCAATAAAATCGATAAAATGACGAATATACCCTCATATTTGTGTTACTTTGTGCTAGTCATTTAAATAATCTTGTGATTTAATGTCTTTTACCATATTCAAATGGGATATGAATACGTCGGTTCATATGTGAAAATAAGTTTTAACTCTCTTCGAGAAAGATCTTTAGATGATATATGATTATTGATTGTCAATCTAAGTATGAATTGGATTAAAGTGAGACTTTAATAATTATAATGGATACTAACTGGTATTCCTTGCATGCTTTTCTCAATTGATCTCTTTTTCATCCAAACTTTCATTCACATTTAGAAACATCGTCGAAGTATAACATTGTTAGCAGGGTAATTAGCACATAACGTCACCACCTTTCATTGTTATTGTGGAAAACGTTCATACCTTTCATTTTTTGATATTTTTACCCTTATTTTCACATTTCATTGCGCAAAATGTCATTTTCATCTATTTTTCTCAATTAAAATTATGAAATGACTAATATACCCCTCTTTTTAAATAAAACAAAAAGAAAAAGAAAAAAATTAATTGTAACCACAGTTCCAAATTTTTTTTAAAAGTGCAAATAAGTCACAAATAAATTATTAAAAGGGTAATTAGTAGATAATATCCTAATCTTTCACTGTTATTGCGAAAAACGTCCATGTCTTTTATTTTTCTTTTGACATTTTCACCCTTAATTACACATTTGATTGTGCTAATCATCATTTCTATCCATTTTTATCCAATTTCTCAATAAAAACCTGTGAAATGACGAATATACCATCATATTTAAATAAAAAGCTAAAGGATTAATTGCAATCATAGTTCCAATTTTTTTTTAAAAAATGCAAAAAAGTCACCAATAAATTATTTTAATTTTTTTTAAAAAAAAAGTGTAAAAGAGTTCCAATTAAATTTATTTAAAAATTAAAAATGCAAACGAGTCTCATATAAATTATTAGAAAATTAGAAAATAAAAAATATATTTTTTATTTAAATAGGAGGATATATTCATCACTTCACAAGTTTTTATTGAGAAATTGGATGAAAATGGATAGAAATGATGGTTTGCGCAATTAAATGTGTAATTAAGGGTGAAAATGTCAAAAGAAAAATGAAAATCATGGACGTTTTTCACAATAACGGTGAAAGATGGGGACATTATCTACTAATTACCCTTTTAATAATTTATTTGAGAGTTATTTGCACTTTTTAAAAAAATTTGGGACTGTGGTTGTAATTAATTTTTTTCTTTTTCTTTTTGTTTTATTTAAATAGATGGGTATATTCGTCATTCCATAATTTTTTATTGAGAAAATAAGTGAAAATGACCTTTTGCGCAATGAAATGTGAAAATAAGGGTGAAAATGTCAAAAAATGAAAGATATGGACGTTTTTCACAATAACAATGAAACGTATGGATGTTATGTGCTAATTACCCTTGTTAGAATCATATTTACTTAAATTCAAAGGAAAATTGCAACAGCGATCTCAAACCTTTCGATTTTTAGCAAACTTTACCTTAATCTTTAGTTTGTGCCACCAGATGTTCCAAACCTTTCATTTTGTTGTAACAGAGAACAAATGGATGGATTGTTAATTGACTAGAGAAGTTGATTTTGACAAAATTTATAAAGGGAAAAATGGTAACTTTGCTATTTTAACATAAAATAATTAAAAAGATTAATAGGAAAAACAAAAGAGCACTGTTCCCCTCCCATATCCCCATCCCCATCCACCCCAACTCCCCTTCGCCAAACCCAAACCAAATCAACTACTCCTTTTCGTGTCGCCTCTTTCCACAACCATTATCATTGCCTTCCCTACCAAAACATCAAAATATTTTGTATAATCCTTATTGATTGGAAGCCCGGCAATGCGAAGAATCAAAGGAATCATCCGAAGAACATGAAACGTTCATTGACAAATTCGACGGCCGAATCCTCAAAAACGGAGGCTGCATTTTTGCCCTTTTAAAACCCATCGTTGGATACGATTGTTCAGTTTTCTTTGTTGTTGGAAATATATTCTCTCGGGCTCTTCACCATTTTATGCACTGATTTTTATCAATAATAGATACGGGTTAATGCTTGCATGGGTTTAGTTTTCTAATCTTTTTGGTTTAAATCCCAATTAATCCAGCCAAATTCCAAGAAACCACCATGGTAGTGTATGAAGAATTGGAGATGTTGAATTAAAAAAATTTAGATTTTGAATTGAAACAAAGTGCGAAACTCGTTTCTTAATAGCGATTCAATTATGTGTAATCAGCACATAACATCTTTACATTTCACTATTATTGTGAAAAACGTATTTACCTTTCACTTTTTGGCATTTTCACCATTATTTCTGCATTTCATTGCGCAAAAGGTCATTTTCATCCATTTTCTCAATTAAAACTATGAAATGACGAATATACCCTTTTGTTTAAGAGGGTGTTTGATGAGAATTAAAATTAGATTTTTAGTAGATTGTGATAGAAGTTTTTGAAATGTTTAGTTGAAAAACTGTGAAATCCATGAAAGATGTGGTTAATATTAATTGTTTGACTTTGATTTAGATTAAAATTTGATTTTAATCATAAACAAACAGGGCCTAAATAAAAGAAAAATAAAGAACTAATTGCAACTATAGTCCCAATTTTTTTTTAAAAAAAGTGCAAACGAATCCCAAATAAATTATTAAAAGGGTAATTGACACACAATGTCCTAACTTTCACTATTATTGTGAAAAAGTCAATACCTTTAATTTTTTTATTTTTTATATTTTCACCTTTAATTACACATTTGATTGCGTAAATCATTATTTCTATTCATTTTCATTCAATTTCTCAATAAAAAGTAGTGAAATGTTGAATATACCCTCCAATCTAAATAAATAAAAAAAAGAATTAATTGTAATCATAATTCCAATTTTTTTTTAAAAATGAAAATCAATCCCAAATAAATTATTAGCTCAGGATTTTGACCAGCAATTTGATCTCACACATTTTAATAACACCAAATAACTTCAAGTTAGTAATTGAAGTACATTACTAGCTCGGGATCAAGGTTACGTACGACGCTCAAGTAAAATTAAATTTGTGATAGCAATGTTACAAATAAAATTTCATGTGGTCTAGTTTAACATATTTAAAATGACAGTCAATCTTATTACAAATGTCAAAGATGATTATCAACATAAAGTCATAGCCGTTATTTACTGATTACGTATTCCAAAACTTTAAATCGAATTATAAATCGACTTTTTATGCATTTAACTACCTGATCACAATATATAATATCAAAAATATCTACAAACAAATGTAAACTCAAAAGTAACATAATCATTTTATGGAATAAATTAATATTTTATTTCAACTGTCGTGATTACAAATAAATTTAATCGACGATGAAATACTATCTAACCTCTTGAAGTATAATTTCTTATGCTTGTGTTCTATTTTTGGAAATTGACTAAGTGTGCAAAATAAAATCAGTTGTCACAAATTCTATGTGTAAGTCTTATTTTAAAAACAATTAAAAGTCGAATCTACAAATCAATTTCCATAAGTTCTTTGCTTTCGTTGCTTTATTAAGTTTTCATTAGGCCTTCATTTTTCAAAATTTATTTTCAATCATATATTACATGATTCATAATTTTTTATCAATTTCTTAATCACATATTTAATCATTTTTTATCAAAATTTACTAAAAAAATCGATTTTCAGTTAAATCAAACGGGAGCCAAATAAATTGTCAAAATATGGGGAACTGAATCTCATTCAATGGTTGACTTCTTTGATAAATCAAAATGAGAAAATTAGGGTTGGACAAAATTTTCGAATCGAATCGAACTGAATCGAATCGATCGGTTCTTCTTAACTTAAATACTTGAATGGGTATCTGAATCGAGAACCGACGAGTTTAGTTCAGTTCTCGATTCTAGATCAAGAACCAAATAAAAATTGAATCTCCCTAATTTTTGTAATTTTTATCTTAAATAAGTCAAATTATTTTATTTTTAAAAATCAAATTTGCTAACTAATTAATTTAGTCCAAACCCAAAACATGATTTTACTATTTCTAATTTCCAGTCAAACTCAACTTAATCAAATTGACATAAATTTTACCAAAATCTCTTATTCTATCGTAGTGTCGTTTCTGTCGTTCTATTATTGTGAACTCGCCATATTCCTCTTCATGTGATTTTAACAGTCAAATTTATGAAAAATTGAACAAAAAGATATGCAAAAGATATCACGAGATTGGACTACGTTATTTTGTAAGAGTTAAGATTGAACATATCATAGTCAAATTAATATAGCGTTGTTGTAATATAAAAAAATTAATTATTGTATGGAACTTGGGAACTGAATATAACCGAACCGAATGGAACTGAACCCGAACAGTTCCATAATTAAATTTGGGACGGTTCCATTTACTAAATACCCGAAAATTCAAGTTTGGTTAGAACCGAACCGAACCGATCCGAATCATACCCAACCATAGAGAAAACACTGAAAGCTTAAGGTGGGCATTTTATACTACAGCTAGTTGCATACCCGTGCAATGCACATAATTGTTTTCATTTTTTATTTTTTTTAAAGCAATGTTAGTGTTTTGAGTGTTTTAACTTTTAAGGAAAAATGTTAGCATTTTGTAGAGGTCCTATTTTACCAAATAATGTAGACGTAATAATGACTTCACGCAATTGTTAACTCTTTCAAATGAGCGACATGAGTATTAAATTCAATACTAAATTTGCCCTAAAGGAGCAACATAAAGTGAGAAGTAACTAATAAAGAGAATAGATATGTTTTCCAAATCGCTATAAATAGGAAAGATATATCCGTCAATATTTTTGACAAATCTCACCATTGTTCTTGGTAACTTTTGAATGAGCCTCACAGTGTCTAAAAGAAGAAACTCCTTCCCGTTCTTCATCTAGATAGAAGTACATAGAACCAGGGGCGGAGCCAGGGGTGGGCCCAGCTTTTTAAAAAAAAAAAATTGTTTAAACCCAATATTTTGCAGCCCAGCCCAACCATTTCAGCCCACCGTCCCAACCCAATTGAAAAACTGAAGCCCTATTCCCACCCAAACTCTAGTTCATGGTTCATACTTACAGTTCGCCCATTCTATTCCTCTTCTTCGCTGAGCCTGCCCCTGCGCGGCTGCACTGATTCGTTCTTACCGTCGCCCGCCGACAGCCGGTAACCCTTTGCCGTCATCCGTCGGTAGCTAATCTGGTATTTGCTTGCCTTAAAATTTGTTTATGTTGATTGCATTTAAGTTATGTTTTGCAAGTTGAATTATGAACTCGTCTCTGTATTTGGTTAAATTGGATGGAGTGCATAGTCAGAGCAGATCCTTAGCGGTATCTCCTTAGGTTTAGAACCGAAGTGGATGGAATTGAAGGCACATTGGCAAGCACACTTACTGAATTTTGTAACATATTATCTGTAAATCTAGTCTAGTTTTGTCTAGTCTTTTGAATAGCATAAGATTCAAGTGTCTGGAGAAAATCTAGAAGTAGAAAATTTTGAAACTTGAATAGTTTTCTCTATTGCCAACTTTGTGGGAAATTAGAGTTCAACCCTGTATTGTCCCCTTCTAGTTTATTAGTCTGGTTTAGCCCCCTTTTCTCTTTGAGCATCTAAATTCTGCTGGTATTCACAATCGATTTAAGTAAAATTTAGTCAAGTGATTATAGTGCATAATTCTATGTTTTTGGGCTTAGTTACACATATTAAACAATCTTTTATGGATCTTTCCTGCTGTCTGATACTAGAAGTAATGAGTTCTTTTGAATCCAATGAATTTTCTTGCATCTATGTTGTTATGCATAGTTCTTTCTTTACATTTTCTGTTTTCTACATGAGAGCTAATGTTTTCTTACCCTTTTATTTTGCTCTTCAACAGCTGATGCACTTATTTCAACCGGTTTGGCCAATTTAGGATATACTTATGTGAATATAGGTAATCAACTGATTTGTTTCCCTAATAGTTTCA
>CAIGRB010140398.1:0-80574 GCA_903798255.1 Fraxinus quadrangulata | reverse complement strand
GCTACTGCATTCACTACTTAAATCGTCAAAATATTCAATTGGCTCTATATCACTACCATCTTGGAATTCTTCAAAAGTTTTAAGCATATTTATATTCTGTCTATATTTCTTTTTAGGACATTGAGGGACAATGTGTCCTTCTTCATTACAGATAAAGCATCTACATTTCTTGATATATTTAAGTTTGGACTTTTTAGTCCAATTTCTTTTTTTTGAAATATTTTTTACGTGGCTTAAAACACATATTTCTTAAATTCCTTTTAATTTTTGAATTTTCTCTTATGTTTCTTATATGGCTTGTATTTCTTTTTGTAACATTCAAATTGTTCAATTTGGCCTACATCTTTGTAACAACACAAAGATTTTCTTCTTATCTTGTATGCTTTCTTGTTTTTTAAAACTTCTTTGCACCATATGTCTATCATTCTTTTTGTAAATTTGATCCTACTTCCAAAACTATCTATATTCACACATTCTTCTTCTCCAAGAGATAGTAGTTTCTCATATTCTTTTAGTAATTTAATTCCCCATGAAAATGATAACTTCGAAAAATAAGACCTTAGTATAGGTTTATTTTCTTGATAATCTCCTTAGTTTAATATATAGTATATTTCTTCAAATTTTTATGTGTATCTTTCTAATTCACACATATCACATATTTTCAAATTTTCCATTGCTATTAATTCTTCATTATATTCTTCTTGTTTTCTAGTTTCTTCATTAGCTGTAAATCTATGTCCTGAGAATTTTGTTCTTAGGGCTCTTTCAATTCTTTTTAATATCTCTTGTATATTTTACTCGTTTAAGACATTTCTGTTATCTGATGTTTCAGTTGTATTTTCTCCATATTTTATTCTTTTTATATTTTCTGGTAGCTTTCTCCACCATTCAGATACAATTCCTCTAAATGTATGTTCTATAAGTCCGAAAGCTATATATATTTCCCATTTGTTAAATTGTATAGCTAAATCTGTACTTTTCACCAATGTTTCAATAACTTTATCTTTATCTACACAATCAAGATCTAACTATATTCCTGTTGTGTGGATTTGTTCATTGTAAGATTTCATTGGCTTTATTTCTTTTATAGACTGTTTTCTTATATTTCGAGTATATATTTTCTGTATTTTTCTATATTGATTAATACCTTCTTTATTAGGTATTGGTGTACCATAAGCATATTCATATTCTTCATCACTACTAAATTATGTTTTATGTTATGATTAGTTAATGGATTAATGTTCATCTTTGTATTTTCTATTTTTTCAGTTAACTCTTCTAACTTTTTTTATATTCATTATACTCTTCATCAGTAGATTCTAAGAATTTTTGTTCTAATTTTTCAACCTTTGTAATCGTATATTGTTTTATTTCATGATCTTTATCTTTCTGTGTTATTTTGTAATCTTGAGGTGGATTAATTATAATCCTATCTTTTCCCTTAATATTTTTATCTAAAAAAGAATTTCATATTTGTATATTTTATTCTAGATTTTCCAATCTTTTATGTACATTTTCAAAACTTTCCTTCGTACTATTTTTAGATAAATAAGAATAACTTGTTTTTTTATGTTTTTTAATCTTTTTAAAAAACTCTTCAATTATATTTTCTTCGTCCATTATATTCGTCATTATTTTAGATTCGTTACATGGCTCTAATGCCATCTTTCCAGAGTGCACATCGAAATTCTTTAGATTTTCTATCAATTTAATAGCTTCGTAGGTATTTAAGAGGTCACAATAAAATGCATAAAATTGAATATCTTTTGTTAAAGTTTTTTCTCCAATAATTATATTTAGTTCGCCAATCCTTCTTTCTAGATTGAAAATCCTTTTTTGTATATCTTTTTCAATTTTGATTGCTTGATTGTCCATGTAAGCGTCTCTATATTTTAATCTTGGATTTAAATATTCTATAAAGAATTCTTTTAGATCTTCTCTTTGGTCATTTAATACACCATATGTTGTAGTTCTTAGATCAATAAAGTTTTGTACAATATTTGGAGTTAAATCTATCAAAGCTTCTGGGTTCATAAATTTTTGAGAACTTGATTAAAGTTTCTATATTCTTATAGTGGCTTTGGTTGCAAATTCTATGTAAGATGATATTTTTGAAAAACTATTGGTCTGTAACTATTCTGGTAAATGAATAGTTCTGGTAAAATAGAATTCTCCCTTGAAGAATCAATTTATCAGAGAAGAAATTTTTTGGAGATGATTTGATTTCGGGATTTGGGTCTTAAAGAATCAATTTATCATAAAAGAAATAAGGTCTTTGTGTGATGATTTTCCATGGAAGACAATCAATTATGGTTTTATTTCAAGAAAACAAATGCCACCTAGGCAACAGTATTAGGTTGTAGAAAGAACCCATTGGAGACCGGCTTTGAGCTTGGCCATCTATCCATTAAATACAATAAGTGAAAAGTACATCAAGGCAAATTTTTAAAGATTGTAATTCAAAATAAGATATAAGATTTACTTATTCATAAATCAAATAATAATTCAACAGTTAATATTAATATTATATAAAATATTCACCCTACCTAATTCCATCCAACCTACCAAATTTAACCCAAACACTAACATTTTCTCTCTCTCTCTCTCTCTCATACACACACATCTTCCCGCCTCTCTTACATGATGGGCAATCATTCAAGCCAGTTGACCTCTCTCCTTTCTCTTTCTATTCTTATTGTCGGTAAAAGACCGCTACTAGAAGCAGCAACCAGCACTGGTGTTGGCATCAACACGGTGAATCGTAACATCGAAGCTGCGAACGGTGGAGTTCCACAAACCTTCTCTCTCCCTTCTCCGGCAACACCACATTCGGCGACAAGGCGCCTCTGACATTGAGGTGCAGAGGTGTATCTCTTCACGCAGCACTGCGCCTCTACGGACAGTAGTGATAAGTGGTTTTGCCTAGTACACACAGATCGTGGCACTTCAATGGTTTATCGACGATTGTTGTAGTGATTTTCTTGGTTACATATTGGTGTTTTTGCTTGGTGCACACTGATCAATGGTATTTGTAGTGATTTTGCGGCACATTTTGTTGTGGTTTTAGAGGTAGGTGCAGCGGTGTTGTGCATTGGTGGTGGCGACGAGTTTGTGATTTTTTTGATGGGGTGGCGGTTGTTGTGTGGTATAGATGGAGATATAGAAGATGGTAGTAGCGGTTGTGGTGTGCTGAGGTTGTGGTGTGGTGGTGGTTTTGTAGGTGCTGTGGTGTTCGTGGTGGTGGGGGTGTTGTGTTGGTAGTGGTGGGAGTAGGGTGGGAAGTGTATTTGTGATCAATTATTTGGATGTCGTGACTAATAAATTGTTAATTTGTGACCAATGATCTAGAAGAATGTGTGATTGTGACTTAGAAGAATGTACGATTATGACTATATTTATAATTGTGACTCAAATTTTGGTAAATTGTGAACAATTAATTTGATACTTTGTGAAAGTGAAATAAGTTGTGACCTATAAAATTTATTATTTTGTAACCGTAAAATAAGTTGTGACTTATAAAATTTGTTCTGTGACTGAAAATAAATTGTGAGTTATAAAATTTTTGATTTGTAACCGAAAAATAATTTGTGACATTGTATAAATAAGTAATTGTGACCATATTATATTTAATTAATAAAATATATTTTAGTTAATTATTTCATAAATAAAATTTAATTAATACATGATTTTTAAAATAATAAACCTTGTTTCTTAGCTTTGAAATTAGTTATACTTAATCTCTTAAATATGAAAATTTCCCATATAATAATACCTAGACTACAAGTCTTTCTATTTCCCTGCCACATAGACTGCAATCCATATAACGCATTAGAGATGCTAAGCTTAAATTTGACTAAGTTTTTAAGTGCTTATAAGCGGTGGGTTCCAAGAAATGTATGATTCAAAAGTAAGTCAAGTTGTGAGTTCCAAGGAATATGTGGGTTTTTTTTTAAACGTTAATCAAGTACTTTTATTAATCAAATCAAATGAAACAAGAAAGAAACATGAAATTTGAGAGCCCTTTTATAGGACTAGTAGCCGCAGTATTAAACCAAATATACAAAGTTAGATAAAACAATTCTTTAAACTGCTCCGTGTTTGATCTTCAAAATAGTGGTTGTTCTTTTCTCTCCACACACACCATACAACGCAGTCCTGAATAAGGTCCCAAATAAGCTTACTATCTTTATCACGAAACTTTCTCCTCCATGCTCGTAACACATCCTCCATTTGCCTAGGCAACACTCAATCCATATGTTGAGAAGCCAAAGTATTATTCCACACCAAAGGAACACCATCACAATGATGGAACAAGTGGTCAATCGTCTCCCTATCCCTCTTACGCATATACCCCCACTTGGTAACATAAAAATCCCTTCTTTGAAGATTATCCACTGTTAACACATGCCCCCTCACAACCGTCCATAGTAAAAATGCTACCCTCGGAGTCAATTTACATCGCTATACCATCTTCTAGGGGAATGAACTCTTTAAGGTTCCAATAAAGATCTAAAATAAGTGCAAACAGAAAAAATACTATCCCGTGCCAACCTCCATTTGCTATAATCACCATCTCATCCCCGGATGTGCACCTCATACAAAGAGGTCAAAAACATCGCATACTTATCCAACTCAATATCCTGTATACCCTTCCCAAAAACAATGTTCTAGCTGATACTCCCGTTATGTATAGCTAAGATATCATTCACCATAGGAGAATGCATCAAAGCAATGAGATACAAAGAAGAAAACCCTACCCTTAGTGGTTGATCTCCACATGAACAATCATCCCAAAAACTAATAGTATTGCCATTCTCCACCACAAAAGTCAATCTATCCCAAAAATCATTACACCCTCGTCGAATATACCGCCACAAACTCACCTCATAATGAGGGTAAGACGGCCTCCCTTTGAAATGTACATACACTTCCAACCTGCTAACCTCTTCTCCCACTGTAATAACCTCCAATTTCCCAAGATTTATATTCAATCCAGACATCTTCAAAACACAGAAGCAAACAGTGAAAGTTCCTAAATTGTTCAACTTCTGCATCACTAAAAATCAGCATATCATCTGCAAATAACAAATGGCAACTGACCAATCGTAAAGCCCCATAACAAACTCTCCCCTATAGCCTTCTCAAGCATTCTAGTGAAAGCCTCAATTACAATAACAAATAATAATGGAGACAAAGGATCACATTGCCTTAAACCTCTGTTACTCTGGAAATAACCCTCGAGAGTGTCGTTCTCCAAAACTGAGAAAGAAACAGTAGAGATACAAAACTGAATTCACTGACACCACTTATCATTAAAGCCACATCGCCTAAGCATATACAAAAGGAACACCCTAGTTCATGTGCTCATAAGCTTTCTATATATCAAGCTTACATAACATCCCTGGAATCCCTAGACGCAATCTTGAGTCAATGCATTCGTTAGCTATAATTATGGAATCCAAGATCTGGCGCCTTTTTACAAAAGCATTCTGAAACTTAGACCACTTTCCCCATCACTTGCTTTAATCTATTCACCAAAACCTTCGCAATAATTGTGTACACCACACTAACTAAGCTAATAGGACAAAAATCCTTAATATCTGTCGTTCCCGATTTCTTAGGAATCAGCACAATAAATTTAGCATTATAACTTCTCAAGAACCTACAACGGTGAAAAAAATAAGGACATCCATAATGTCCAATCGTACCATCTTCCAACAAACCTTATAGAATGAGAGAAAATTTGTTCATTCTAGGGGCCTTATCGTCATTCATACTGAACACCACCTCCCTAATCTCATCATCCCTAAATAGTCTCTCTAACCAACTGGCATCCTCCTTAGTAATAGTAGAAAACTCCAACCCCTCCAACTCTGGCATCTAGTCAAACAGCTCCCGATATAAATTCTGATAGAAACTCACCGTTTTGGTCCCAATATCCTGTGGGTCCTCATAAGTAACCCCATCTACCTCCAATATAGTGATAAAATTGTTGCGCTTGTTGGAATTAGCGACCCTATGGAAAAACAAGGTGCATTTGTCCTTCTCTTTCAATCACGTGACCCTAGATTTCTGGCGTTAAGCAATCTTTTCCAACTCTCCCCTTAGTACTCCACATCTCTCCCTCTCCTCCCTAACCGATCCTTGACTCTTGTCCCACCTATCCGAATCTTCTATATCTCATAGGCACTGATTTTTACGACAATTAACATCTCCCACCACCTAATCATTCAAATTCTTTAGAACTCCCTTCAAAGCCTTCAATTTCTAATCCAACACATAACTGGGAGACCCCCTAAAATCATTTTAGCCACATCTTCTCAAACCTAAAAGGTGTTTTTCCACTACACCTCACATTCCCAGATAACTAAATAGGGAAATAATTTGAGTATACCCTCTCCAATCTCCTTTGAATGATCTCTGGATACTTAGCCTCCCACTCCCTTTTAACAAAAAATCGGTCAATTCGAGATAGAACAAGTTGATCCCGATTTGATGATCAAGTAAAATCTCCCCTAATCATAGACAAGTCCATCAACATATTCTCCCTGATAAATTTTAAAAGTCCTCCATAGCCCATATTAATCTCCCAACACTAGACCTCTTAGTAGGAAACCGAACTACATTAAAATCACCCCCAATACACGTTGGGAGGTTCCACCAAGCCATCATACTAGCCAACTTATCTCACAAGCCACCTCTACTATCATCAGCATTAGGCCCATAAACTTCTGCAAACATCCAATGGAATCCATCCCCAATATTTTTGAACGAAAGCGAAAGAGAGAATAACCCTTCACTAAGCTCCTCCATATCAAAAACTCTAGTTTTCCATATGACTAGCACACTTCCTCAAGCCCCTGATGACCCCACAAACTAAAACCTAACATGTTGTCCCCCCATAGGCTACTCACAACAGCCCTCAAAACGATCTCCAACTTTGTTTCTTGTAAGTAGACAAGGTCAGCCCTCTATCTCCTTAACAAATTTTGAACGCCTAACATTTCTCCAACTTCATTAAGCCTCCTCACGTTACAGCTAATTATTTTTGGGATCATTTTAACGCTCCATCGTCCCTCCTCAATAACCATCTCCTTGATTCGCCTCTCTCGATATCATAATTAACTGAGCATTCGAGCCTCTTAAGCTCACGGTTACTCTTTCTTCTTATCTTACTTCCTAACCTAATGTACACATCCCCTGTCCCATACTAACCTCCAGGTCCTCAAATAATTGCAAGAGCCTATTTTCATACACATCGCATGACATACCATCTAGCTAAAATCTATAATTTTTTGAAGAACCCAATTCAAGGGTAGAGGTCTAACGTCAAGCGCATTAACTTTCGCTATGTCTTCAGCGTAACAACACTCGAGAGGATCATAGAATTGTCTCTCCTCTTCCTTTACTTGCACTACATCACTATCTATTTTATCCTTCTCTACACCATCAACCCACACAACCAAAGCTTTATCAGTCCCTAAATTCTCCTCTTTTAGAGACTTAGAATATCTCCTACAGTAAGTGTTTACTACCATAGTTGTTGAACCTCTCACCTCTTCTTCTTTCTCAATTGTCGAAACTGAACCGTCTGCCAATACAAATCCGATCTTTTGCTCAATTGTCGACACTACAGGTGGATTCGTGTCCAACGTACCCACAATCGTATAACAATTGTCTCTAGTCGCATCCAGTATCACTGAATCCATATTCATCATACCCAGCTCTCTTTCCTTAGCTCAAGGTTCCACCTCCTGATATGTCTCGATCATTGGGTCTATTTCATTCCTATCTGACCCAATAAAATGACCCCATCTTCATCACTAGAGGAGATCACTACTTCAGTCTGCACCTTAGACTTACCACTAAGCTCAACCACTACTAGCTTTTCTTTAGTTTAGGCCCAATTTGAAGATAACTCCTTAGAACTAAGTTCGCTACACGTTTTCCATTGGCTGGAGACTTATCCAATCCCGCCCCACACTTATGACAATAAGTCTTCCTAGAGCCCACTATAAACTCACTTTCCACTACCCTAATCAATTCATCAAATTCCCCTTTCAATGCCTGGATGCAAGCCTTTATTCCAGCACTATTCAAAAAACTACTAAGTGTACTTTTGCAATCATTTCCTTATATGTAGCGTTAGTTGTCCTTATTAGGAGCCGAAATTCACTCGCAAAGACCACTCTTTTCATTTACTGCCCTTTCTTTATGCAAAAGCACCCATTGATTAGCGTTCTACAAGGCCCGTAGGTTGGTTGTAACTCCGGCATAAGTTATCCCTTGTCGACTCCCTTCTTCGACTATTCGACGCTTTACCTTATCTCCGACAACAAAAGATTAAACAACTGTCTAAAATACGCGTGACACTGATGCCCATCCCTCTCCATTCATACCTTCCAACACCATCACAACTCCTTTTCAATGCCTCTCCCCATAATGTGCAATCATCACATACCTACCACGCCTGTTTGCATAGCATCGTGCCAAGAAAGCTCGAGAAGACTCATTAAATTTAGCGATGAAATCCAGCTTACCAGCCCTCCTCAACTTATCTACCATATTCACCATCCAAACAGCACCAACCTCTCCATGCAAATTGCATCTGATATCTTCAATCTCGATTTCGACAACTTAAAAATACCTGAGTCATTAATAGACACTATGAACTCCTTCGCCTCGACTCTAAAATGACAATTGAAAACTATCAAACCAGCATCATAAGACTGTTTCCACTGATTTTTTTTTTTTTTTCAAACGACGCAATTGAAGATAAAATAGGTGGGCAGGATGGCCTGGATGTAGCAGGGGAAACTTGGGAGTATTTCGACGACAGCGCGTGAGCGCAGGGGTGGAGCCCATTAAGGTCTAGTGCAGGCACAGGCTCAACCCACCCAAATACACAATCAATTTTTTTTTTTTTTTTAAGTATTAGCCCAACCCAAAAGAAACCCAAATCCAATCCAATCCAATACCTTTCAACTCTCACCCATTCCATTCCCTTCGCGATTCAACTTCAAATCTTTCTCAACCTCTCACAGGCAAAGACAAACTCTGTGAATTGCATCCAATATTTGTGAATTGATTTGCTTTCAGTAATTGGATGATTTGAAATTTTGAGATTAGATCATTACAGATTGGTGAACTTAATTGAGAGTATTTGGCTTGATTTTGCTTTCAATTACTTGATTTAGGCTTAACTTGCTTTAGCAATAATATTTAAATCCATATGTCAAATGAAGAGATCCGTAAATACAAGAATGAGAAATCTACAAATATCACGTAGTGTGCAATTAATGCAGATACAATGTGGATTACGTGATATTGAAATTACAGATTATTTTATTTCATTATTTATGTGGAATACACAATTATATGAACTAGAATGCAATGGTGATTTGAATATTCATGTTAATTCTGACATGATACACAACCACTGATTTTCTTTAATGATTAAACTAAATTTCTTTAGTTTTGTCTCCGATGCATTAATCGAGGCTTCTATTTTCTTACTTCTGTCTCTGATGCATTAATTTGAGTACTTCAGTTTTTGTTTTGTTACTTGATTTGTCAATCACATAGAATAATTCAGCAATCCAACCAAAAAAGAGCACACAATAAACTTAACTGGCAACTTGTGGTGGCTAAATCATGAGAAAAGTTTCTAGTTGCACCATGGAATTTAAGTTATAGAATGGTAGAAAACATGAGATGGATGATACGTTTGTACATCGTGCACTTCATGGTCACCAACGACGTAATCCTCCAAAAATTATAAATTTACACTATTACCATGTAGATTTGTTCTACTGGCATATCTTTAGTATTATCATAATATTGTTTTATATTTTTAACATCATTGAATCCATGATAGAAACTCAAAGTTCGGCGTCAATTAAATTGTGTTCGCATTGAACTGAATTTCCTGACTCCGACCCTGCGTGAGCGACGCGCCGGCACACGAACGGTCAGATTGGCGTGTGCTCCACGCAACTGCCTGGCCGTCGTCGGAATGGCCTGCTTGGCCGGCCGGGCAGGCTCGTAGGGTCGAATAGTGGCCGGAGCAGGGGTGGATCGAGTAGGGTTCAATGTCGGCATCTCTTGCACTGGTGAGCAAACTTGCTTTGCACACTACCAATTGGTGAGTAAACACATCAAGTCGAGCATACCACTCTTAAATAGTGCTCGAACAAAAAGTTGAGAAACTAGAGTTTGTTGATAACATGCACAATTAACTACAAAATACCCCTGAAGAAGAAACAGGTGAACCACAGCCTTCAAAATCAGTCATCGTGCTTAAGGTGAAACTAACTGCATAATATGTTGACCGAATTCCTCACATTCCACAGTAATTGAAACATGCAATAGGCATTTGGACTTTTACCAATACAACTCCTAAATTAGTCGAGCATCATTTTAAAAATCTTCACCTGTTATTTTCCTATTGCTCTTTCCTTAATCTGATAAATTTTAATATCATCAGAGTAGCTTTGGAGAGGAAAAAATTTAATCTAACAAGAGTAGCTATAGCTGCAAATATGAATAGAAATCTCGTTCTCATCAAGCATGAGTAGGCGTTGAATTCTCACAATCATAGCAAAATAAAAGCCAAAGAATTCTGTGAATAGTATTTATCTGTTCAGAGCAAAGAATTATCCACCCAAGAGCTAACCATATCAGCAAGGGGAGAAAGACGAGATAAAAAGAAAATATTAAACTTCATTCTTATTTTTTGGTTTTGTCAAGAACTTCAATGTATCTCTTCTGGATCCCATATTGTTCAACCAGATGTCTCGCAAGATCATCAATGACACCACCTTGAACCAGGACTTCAAGCCCTTTCTTACCTAAAAATTATGTAAAAATAGCAAAGACATAACATATTTCCAGCTTATAAAGATAAAGATCAAAAGTACCGTGATGGAGTAACATTTAATTTCAACCCTCTGATATTGAACCAAGATTTTGAACTAAATATATGAAGAGATCAAATTGCAGAAATTAATTGGTAGTATATCCAATCATGTCCTTTGAAACACTAAAGACTCTTGAAAACTTCAGTGTTCTCCCATGACTCAATATGCAAAACCAAATAAACTAGCAACTGATTTTTTTAAAATCAAAGAGTAAACTTAAGTGCAACTTCAAATATAAACAAAGAATTTTTCAAGAATGTCATCATAATAGGTGATGAAATTCCAAATAATCAGCCCGTGGTCTAGAAAAATCATGACAACAATAACAAGCTCCTGGTACCAGAAATCAATCTGGAAGATGAAGTGTCTTCAAATTCAAATATGTGGTGTCAGTCATATTGACAGAAAAAAAAAATAAATAAATAAAACTATCAGAGACCAAAAGAATTACCAAAAATGAGGAACAAAAGAGAACGAAGAAAAGAAGTTTGTATATACAGAGTGAGAGAACAGAAAGTGGGAGAGAGGGAGAGAGATTAAACATGAATATTCAAGTGAGAGAATGAATATTAAGGCATACCAGGAAGTTCAGCTATTGTAGTACTACAAGCAAACTTCTTCTGCAGTACTGAAGCCAATGCCTCCGCATCTATCAAAAATGATTCCACACCTGAAAGTTTAGTCACTTTCTTGTTGCCTTGCCTTCGTTCGGTCATTATTTGAATTGGTTTGAGGGCACCTTTGCGAACAACCGATTCACTTCCTCTGGTCACTCTGTGATGGGATTGCATTCGATTGATGAAAGTGTGTCCTAAATCCTTCTTATGAATTTCGGTTGGGTACATCGAACCCTTTTTGATAGCTCCCTTAAATAAAGCATCACATAGCATTGCATCTAAAACCACAATGGACTTGTTTGATGGTTTCACGAGGTTTTCTTTTTCAACATATCCAAAGACAACCTGAGAGGCTTCTGAAGCAGTATACAATTTTCCGGTGTCTGCTCCTACAGAAGCGAAAACAGGGTTGACATGCACACTTGGCTTATAAACCTCCGCAACATCAAGTATTTTATTCGACTGTCTTTCACTGACAACATCATTCACGGATTGCTGCACTTTCCTTTTCTCTGGTTTGAAAGATGCGTAGTCCTGGTGATTGCGGTTAACTGAAAATAGTGTCGCCTCTTTTTTATGCTTATCTTCTTTGACTGAAATCTGCCCATGCAGTAAAATGTACAAGATTCAATATAGAGTAACCAAAACTAAATTCATACAACACGCACATCGCATCATCATCACTGTATTAAAAGAACTTGTTGAATGCTATAATATCATCCCACTTCTCACATAGCACGAGTTCAGCACAAGAATGCACTTCATGAAAAAATATGCAGCAATATATATAATATACTCATGAAGATGCTCTAACAACAGTATAAAAACCCAAAACAATGACTAGATAGAATGCAACACGCCAAAAGGACAAATCAAATAACACACTTCCAATATAAATATGTGATTTCTTTAGCAAAAAAATGTGGCGACCATTGTGAGTCAAGGGTCCATTGTGAACAAGCTTCGTGAAGTATTAGAGCATGGTTTTGGTGAACCAATGGACCTTTGTTGAGGGAATGCAAATTTTACACGTGTACTGGAAAGCACCAGCAGATGTGTACTCTGAGCATCATGAACATGAATCCATAGTGTGGTACTAGAAACACAACTAGATCTGGCAAAAAATGGTAACAAGAGAAGCATGAGAAGACACACCAGTCCAGAAGAGGATTTAGATTGTAGCCACTTTGACAATTTCTTGTAAGAAGACTTTTTTATATCCAGTGTAATGCCTGAAGGCCTGCAAGGTAGCACATGACCTGACCTATACCATACAAAAAATGTAAGTGGGGAATGATCATCCATCATAAAACAAGTAACTCAAAATTTGTAACAGATAGTTATAATAGACACCAATAGTTATAATAGACACCAATCCACCAGACTGTAATAAGAGAATGTCTGGCTACGCTTAAAAAAGGTAAAAGTCAATTAACCTTTTCATTTATATATATATAAATGAAAAGGTTAATTGACTTTTACCTTTTTTAAGCGTAGCCAGACATTCTCTTATTACAGTCTGGTGGATTGGTGTCTATTATAACTATTGGTGTCTATTATAANATTTATTTATTTATTTTTAAAAGTAACTTATAACTTGCTGTCAATTAACTTAATTTCAATTTGATCAATATAAAACAAATTACATATTTTAAAACTTACATATTCACTTATAACTCTCTAAGCTTATCAAAAAAAAAAAAATGCTCGATGTGTCAATCTATCCGAGAAGGGAAATAGGGGGCTTGGGCACTTACCATGGTTTTCTAAATCAATAAAAACCATATGCAAATCTCATTTCTTTTCTAGGTAATTCTTTATCAATCTCCTAATCAGCCAATTCCTTAGTAGATTGCTACACAAATTAGCATTTGATGGTTTATTTATTTATTTTCTATCTGAACCAAAAACTTCCAAGAGAATAACTGAAATCTTCTCTCTCATACCGTCAATCAGCATATTATCCTTTGAAATTAATATAGGGAATAGCTTGTTCAAACTGACTAGGACGTCAAGTGCTCAGTTGCAAGTTAAAAAGACTATTGGAGGTTAAACCTCAACTTATTAAGGCATTCTCACACTACGAAAGTAGATGTATTTATAATTGTTGATATCATTGTGCACTACATAATGACAATAGGGTGAAAGGATTCACATAGTCAATATCTTTCCTCTTCCCAGAAATTCAGTGTCCTCATCTTTACTTCATGTTAGTAAACACCCCGTAAAAGGTGTTAATAACAGATACTTGCACACTTTTTTTGCTCGTCGTCATTCACTTTCGACTAAAAATGGGAGTCATGACTACAAGAAAAGAGAAACAAACAAGGAAACGTGATCCCATTTTCAAAACTAATCAGTATGTGGTTAACTCTCAAACTATAATTCGCATGCATTTCATTCTACCAACTCAGACATTCTTATAATAATGCGACATAAAGTTGGTTAATTACAAATATAAGTAGTAGGGTTCATCGTTCGGTTACCATAGTGTGCTTCCAGGCATGGGAAGATCTTTATCCAAGACTGTTGTATGCAAGGCTTGCAAAAGGCTCCCTTCCAGAATTGCGTCTACATCCTCAACAGATAATGAATGCTGATTGTCCACATTTAATTCAGCTTCTGAAGCATTTTCCACAACCTGCATATCACCCATGGCAGTTGCTCTTTGTTCAGTAATGTCAGTTGTCACAACAGTTTCTTCTGTAGAAGTGGGATCAAGAATAGAGGGAATGTTTTTGACGTTAGGAGCATCTTCAATTTCTTCATTGTTGCTAGCATTTCCTTGACCAACCAATGCATCATCCTCACATGAATCAGAAGCTTGGGAAGTAGAAATTAAAGCCGGATCCTCAAACACAACATCTTCTAAAAAACCAGCATTTGGAACATAACAATTTTCAGCTGATTCCCTGAGAAAATAAATGAATTAAGAGTAAGACAGACACAACCGATGTCATACATTTCAGTCTAATGATAAATCAAATTGCTGTGGCACAGTCCCCCAATGCTCTCACCAAAGTGTATCACGGTAGTAATGATTTATTTTTAACGCCTTTCCACGCAAACCAGCTTTCAATGCTTCTGAGCTACTCATGGTGGTTGTGCCTACCTGAGTAATGATCAGTCCCATCATGTAATTGTTTAGGGCGCCTCACCAGATTTGAACAGTTACAGTAGACTTAATGCAGCAACAATAATATTTTGAACAGACTTACTGCTATTGGAGCTGGATTCCCAGGCACTTTTACCGCCCATGGCTCGCCAGCTGAAAATGATGGAAGACCATCTGCTGGTATCTGGATGCCTGGGAACATCAAATCAGCGCCTCCAAGCACAAACCGAGAAACCTCACCCCCTTTAAGCACAAAAGCAGGCAAGAGATCTTGAACCTTCCACAAAGCATAAACTGCCAAATATAAGAAAACCGAAAAAGGAATTAAAATAACTGGATACAATACCCATGGTAAAGCTCCATGAAATCAATTATCTTACCATAGATATGGATAATTATAATGTAAAGCAACTAGTAAAGTAAGCACAAACTTGGCTATTACAGTTGTCAAGAATGCTTTGTTGAATGAGGGTAATTGCATCTTCTTAAATATGTAACAGAAAGGAAAAAAAATATCAATCTTCCTAAAATGTAGATTGCTACAATTTGCAAATGCAGATAAAATTATGGTCTGCAATTAAACATGGAACATCAAGGTTAGCTTTCTAAAAATTCCAATTACACCTTAGAAAAAATTAACTCGCTATGTGATATGGGAGCTAGTTAATTTTTCCGCAGAGCATAAGTATTGACGTAGTACATAATTATGATTAGTAGTTTCCTACTACAATTGTGATTTATCTTTTCTAGTTTTAATAGGTTTTATCTTTTTTATTCTTATTTCTTGTTTAGAATAGGATTTCTTTTATTTATTGAATAGAATATGATTTTTAATTAGATTAGGATTTTATTAGTTTTCTTATTTTAGTTTTCTTTTATTAATAGGATTAGGAAATAATTTTGCCTATAAATATAAATGCATTGTACACTTTTCAAGACAATCAATCATATATCAATACAAAACAAGATTATTCTAATATAATTCTTATTTTCAATTCTTATTAAAAGAATTTTATAAACGTTTTGGCACCAAAATTGGTATCGGAGTAAGGAAATTGCCTTAATTAGATGGCCGATGAAGGTATTGGTGGTAGTCGAATCACTGACGACGAACGGAGGCTCAACAAACTTGAATAACGAATCGAAGGGATTGATGAAATTCACAATATCATGCAGATGTTGACTGTGTTGAGTTTTGAAAGAAATCGCGAGCTCATGGAGAAGCAAGCTAACAAGAATTTGCAGACTTTAAGTGATACGAATGTTGGTTGCTTCAACAAGATTAAAATACGGCAACGGGTGGCTAGAGAGTTTCCTCAAGTCCCAGCTAAATTTGAATACACACAAGTTATCAAGGATTCTACAAAAGTCTATCGAGAAAATATAAAAAAGTCCAATTTGAAGTGCAACAAAATTTTTAAAACACGATACACCATCAACAACAAATTATACAAAGTGATAATAAATCATAAGAGTAGTCAGAACTTGGTGTCCAAAGCATTGGTGAAAGCTTTAAATTTGAAAACTAAAAAGTACTCATCTTGCTATCAAGCTTCACAGGGGCAAGAAACTCAAAATATGGAGATATGTAAAATTTCACTCTCTTAGAAAGTACTATAAAGATGAGATTATATGTAACGTGGTAGAGATGGACAATTGTCATGTACTTTGGGGACAACCATGGTACTATGATATAGATGTCACTTACATAGGTCGAGATAATAGATATGTGTTTAGGTGATACGATAAAAAAATTGTCTTGGTGTCATGTGATGAACAATTTATAAATGACAAAAGAAAAAAGCTTATAAAGCAGATGATGAGGCTAAAAAAGAAGTAATTCAAGATAATCAAGATATTACTAACCATGGTATAAAACAGAAAAAGAAAAGCATGTGTAAGTTGAAAATCCAAGACCTGTTGATTCCTTGTATATGGAAACTACAATTGAAAACTTCATCGAGCCACACTCCAAGGATAAACAAGTTAAAGATCAGAAAAGTCCAATAGGAGAGGAATAAATTAAAGTTGGCAATCACGAAGGAGTCAAAGGTGAAGATTGTCAAATTGAGAATAAAAATTTTGTTGACCTTTTCTACAGCTTTAATGTCAAAGAATTGCATAAAAATAAGGAAAACATAGACGATGAGGATTTGAGTTCGCGTACTAATTTTTTTGTGTTGAGAAAAAAAAATTTCTGAACATTTCAGCAAATGTGAGTACGAAGAATTGAAAATAACACAAGTGGCCTCTATCAAGAGTGAACTCAATGATGAGAAATCAAATCATGCTTCGTTTATAAAGGAATGTCATTTGCAAATTATCCGTGAAAAAAATATAACAAGCATGATAGGAACAAAGTTGACTTTGAATAATGCAACTGAAGATATAATGGTGTTTATCGAACACATCAAGAAATGGTCATTTTTTCAATATCGGTATTTGTAGAAATTTTTGAATATTTTCCTCCCGATTGATTGATTTTTTTCTTGAAGAAAATTCAAGGACAAGTTTTATTCAAGTGGAGGGAATTGATGTAGTACATCACAACTACAATTAATAGCTTCACTTTATCTAAAATGTCTTTTTTAAATTATCTTTTCTAATTTCCTTTTCTAGTTGTAATAGGTTTATTCTTAAATCTTGTTTAGATTAGGATTAGTTTATTTTCTTTTAGAATTTAGTTTCCTTATTTTGCTTCCTTTTATTAATAGGATTAGGAAATAATTTTGCCTATAAATATAGGGACATTGTACACTTTTCAAGACAATCAATCATGAAGTAAATCCAACCAAGTAGCATCATCAGTTGAAGTGACAAGTAATTTACTGATGATGCTAGAGTTGAAAAATCTGAGGCAGAATCAAATCAATCAAACACTGCTCCAACTGCTGCTAAGGAGGTGGAATCTGCTAGTCGACCTGCAGACAGTAGTGTATCTATCATGACAACCTTAGAAAGTGCAGGGCATACTTTAGGAGGAGCTCAGGCTGAGCTTGTTCTAAATCCACTTCGAATTGCATTAGAGACCAAGAACATTAGAGACGTGGAGCTTGTACTGTATTGCCTCCATAAGCTCATTGGGCACAATCACCTTGAGGGTAATCCTGGTCTAGATGATGTTAAAAATGCACAACTATTCACTAACATTCTCAGCAGGGTCTGCAATTGTGCAGATAATTTATCACTTGACAGCACTACTTTTCAAGTATTAAAGTTGCCTCTTACTACTGTAGCATCGCTAAGTTCAGGGTTCATAGTGAACCATTGCTTGGAGTCATCACGGTATGTTATAATATTGCTCTTAATAGTAAAATCGATTATTCTATGATTAAGGATGAAAACTCTTGATTTCATCTTAATAATACTACTGAATTGCTCAAGTGTGATCCCAAGAATCTGGAAGATGTACTTATTAAGCGGGTAATGGTGACTTCTAAGAAAGTTATCACTTACTCTTGATCCAAAGACTGCTTTGAGTAGCAGTGATACGTTGGCTAAAACTATATATTCCCGCTTGTTTGACAGGGTTGTGGAAAAAAATAAGTACATCTATTGGACAAGATCCAAATTTAAAGACAATAATAGGAGTTCTTGATATCTTTTTTTTTTTTTTTTAAAAGGTAATCAAATATTTTATTAATCAATGCTTAATACACAGTAAGTGTATAATCAATTTAAATCATAAAGTAACAACATGAAATTAGGCAGCCCGTCTATATGTCTAGTAACCGCAGCATTAAACTAAGTATACAATGTCAAATAAAAAAATTCCCTAATTTGCTCTGTTGTCCGTGTTTGGTCTTCAAAACAGTGATTGTTTCTCTCTCCACACACAACATACGATGCAACCTTGAAGATGAACAGCACTTGGCCGATTTAAGGAAAACTTTCGAACGATCCCATACAAGTTTGTTATACTTATCTCGAAACTTTCTCCTCCATGCCTTAACATGTCTTCCATACGTCTTGACAACACCTAATACATGTGTTGCGACGCCAAAATATCATTTCACAGTAAACGAGTAGCATAACAATGAAGGAACAAGTGGTCAATCGTCTCCCCATCCCTCTTACACATATAGCACCACTCTGTAACATAAAAATCCCTAGTACGAAGGTTATCCACCGTTAACACCTGTCATCTGACCACCGTCAATAGTAAAAATGCCACTCGTGGGACAGTTTACATTACCATACCAGCTTCCAAGGGAATGAACTCTCCACAAGTCCCAATAAGGATAAAAAATAAGTACGAACTGAAAAAATGCAATCTCATGTCAACATTTACCTGCTACAATCACCCTCTCCTGCTCTCATATGTACCTCGTATAAAGATGTCAAAAAGAGCGCATAATCATCCAATTCCTAGTCCTGCAAACCTCGGCCAAAAACAATGTTCCAACTGGAGCTCCCATTATGAAAATCTAAAACATCATTCACCATGGCAGACGGCTCCAACGCAATACGATACAAAGAAGGAAATCCCACCTTAAGTGGTTGATCTCCACACCTACAATCATCCCAAAAACTGATTGTATTAGCATTCCCCACTACAAAAGTCAATATAACCCGAAAGTCGCTCCACCGTCGCCGGATATACCACCACAAACTCATCCCATAAGAATCACGACTCTCATCTAAGCATCATCCCCCCTCCATAACACCATATTTTACCCCTATAATATCTCTCCAAAAACTCTCCTTCTCCACTCCGAATCGCCACGACCACTTACCCAACAAAGCCTTATTAAACAGTACTAGACTTCTCATTCCGAGGTCACCAGATCTAATAGGAGAACAAACTACACGCCAGTTAACCAAATGTAATTTCATCACCTCCCCTAATCCTCCTCAAAGAAACTCCCTTTGGATCTCTCTAATCTTTTTGCCACTGTAACAGGAATAGAAAACAATGACAAGAAATAAGTAGGGAGATTCGACAAAGTGGACTTTATAAGAGTAAGATGGCCTCCCTTTGAGAGGTGCATACGCTTCAAAGCACAAGAGTAAACGACGCAAGTTCATGAATTGCTCAACATTTGCATCACATAAAATCAGCGTATTTGCAAATAGCAAATAAGAAATCTGCAACTGCTCAACAACAAAGCCCCTTAACAAACTTTTCCCCCCACGGCCTTCTCAAGCATCCTACTGAAGGCTTCCATTACCTCAATCCTCTACTACTACGAAAATAACCTTTCGGAGTGTCATAACTGAGAAAGAAGCCGTGGAGATATAAAACTGAATCCACTAGCACCACTTTTTCCCAAAGCCACATCGCCAAGCATATACAAAACAAATCCCCAGTTAATGTGATCGTAAGTTTTCTGAATGTCGAGCTTACATAACATTCCTGGAACCCCTAGTCACATTCTTAAGTCAATGCATTCATTTGCTATAAGTACAGAATCAAAAATCTGTCGCCCTTTGACAAAGACATTCAAAAATTTAAACACCGCTTTCCCCAGCACCTCCTTTAATCTATTCTTCAAAATTTTCGCAATAATCTTGTATACCTCACTCACTAAGCTAATTGGACGAAAGTCCTTAATATTCATCGCTCTCGATTTCTTAGGAATTAGCACAATAAATGTAGCATTGGAGCTTCTTAAGAATCTTCCACACTGAGAGAAATAAGTAAGGGCAACCACAATGTCTGATCGCACCACTTCCCAACAAGCCTTATAGAATGAGAAAGAGAATTCATCGGGTCTTGGGGCCTTATCGTCATCATGCTGAAGAGTACCTCCCTAATTTCATCCTCTCCAAATGATCTCTCTAACCAATTAGCATCTTCCTCATTAATAGTAGAAAAGTCTAGCCCCTCCAATTCTGGCCTCCAGTCCAACTGCTCACGATAAAGAGTATGATAAAAGCTTACCATATGGTCTGATATCCTGTGGATCCTCATAAGTAACCCTATCCACCTCCAACATAGTGCTAGAATTGTTACGCCTATTAGAATTAGCTACCTGATGGAAAAATTAGGTGCATCTGTCCCCCTTTTTTAACCACTTGACCCTAAATTTCTGACGCCTCTCAGACCTAAAAGGCCTTCTTCCACTGCGCCTTGCATTCCCAGATAACGAAATGGGGAAATGATCTGAATACAACCTCCTCAATCTCCTCTGTGTGACCTCTGGGTACTTAGCCTCTAACTTCCCACATACCAAAAACCGATCTATTCGGGATAGGACAAGTTGGTCTCGGTTAGATGACCAAGTAAATTCTCCCCCAATCAAAGGCGAGTCCACCAACATCTTCTCCCTGATAAAATTTGAAAAGTCCTCCATAGCCCCTGTTAATCTCGCCCCACTAGACCTCTCAGTAGGAAATCGAACCAAATTAAAATCTCCTCCAATACACGTTGGGAGGTTCCACCAATTCATCATCCCAGCCAATTCATCCCACAATCCACCTCTACTCTCATCTACATTAAGCCCATAAACTCCTATAAACATCCAACGGAAGCTATCCTCAATATTTCTAAACAAAAGCGATAGAGAAAATAGCCCTTCACTAACCTCCTCCATATCAAAAACTCTAGTGTCCTACATTACTAGCACTCCTCCTAAAGCCCTCGATGATCCTGCAAATTGATACCCTANCCTGAGGCTCCCGATGACCCTACAAACTGATACCCCACATGTTGTCCCCCCCAAAGACTTCGTACAACAACTCTTGAAACGACTTCCAACTTTGTTTCTTGTAGGCATACAAGGTCAGCCCTCCAACCCCTTAAAAGCCTCCGAACACCTAATCTTTTCCCAGTTTCATTAAGCCCCCTCACATTCCAACTAATTATTTTCGGAGTCATCTTAACATTCCCTCCCCATGTGACCTCTCCTTAACTCTCCACCCTTGACATCATAATTAACTGAGCATTCGAGACGCTTAAGCTCACGATCACCCTTTCTTCTTGTCTTGCCTCCTGATGTACCCAACCTCTGTCCCCTACTAGCATCCAGTTCTTCGAATAATTGTAAGAGCCTATTTTCATACCATCACATGACCCACCTACCATCTTGCTGAAATCTAAAATTTTTTTAAGGACCCAATTTGACGGTCGAGGTCTATCGTCAAGTGCACTAAGTTTCACCATCTCCTCAGCATAAATGGGATCATAATAATGTCCCTTCTCTTCCTCCACCCATACAACATCACTGTCTGTATCCCTCTTCTTGGTGCTTCCAACCCACACTACCAAAGCATTATCATTCTCTAGATCCCCTTCCTTCGGAGACTTAGAATATCTCCTACAGTAGGTGTTCACTACCTATCCACCATCTTATCAGCCATCCTCAACTTATCCACGATATTTACCATCCAAACGGCACCAAATCGGTCCATGCAAATTGCACTCAATACCTTCGATCCCCATTCTAATAGCTTAACAAATCTGTAACAGACAATACGAACTCCTTTGCCTTAACTCTAAATCGTGAACTGAAAACCTTAAGACCCCCTGTGAGTCTGTCTCCCATGATTTTGTGCAGATAAGCCATTTGATGATGAAACTAATGATCCGAATGGCCTCGTTGCAACGTGGTAAATCAGATCACATTTCGGTGGTGGCATGTGGGCCCCACGCACCGGCATATCGACGCATTCTCCACACGTCTACCTTGCCAAAGTCGAAATGGCCTGCAAAGCCTCTCGGACAGGCGCGTATGGTTGGGAACTGGCCAGAGCTAGCAAAGCAAGATCAGGGATCGCATGTTTCAAACTTATCTTCTCCTTCACTGGATTTGTAATTAGTCTGCTACCTTCATAAATAGTCATCGTGAGCCTCCGACTGTTCATCGTCATATGCGCTGTCCTATCCTCTATGGATCCGAGCTGCGAAGCTAGGGTTTCTGGAAACTGCTACCGCGTATAGGTAAGATTGGTTGAGAATTTGTGGCGTAAGGACAGTGGGATTAGGTCATCTGTGCTGGATCTGGTGACCGGCGATGATGACATGGCCGATTGGGTTGGGTGATGGATGATTGGATTTGGATATGACGGGAGACACCATCTCCTCTAGAGAGAGAAGGAACGAGAAAGAGGAGAGAAAAAAATTCAAGTCATATATATATATATATAACAAAAAAAAAACCAAAGAGGAACGAAGAACTTGCAAAATCACCAAGTAGTAGTTCAGAATTTCCCTTAACAATAAATCTTGCACAGTTCTTGATGTCTACAATAAATCTTGCACAGTTCTTGATATCTACGAGTTTGAAAGTTTTAAGCACAGCAATTTTAAGCTATTCTGTATCAATTTCACCAATAAAAAACAAAATTTTAACAAGCATGTTTTTAAAATGGAACCAGAAGAGCATGAAAAAGAAAAGATAAACTGGAGCTACATCGAATTTGTTGATAATCGAGATGTGCTCAATCTAATTGAGAAGAAACATGGTGGAATAATTGTATTTCTCAATGAAGCTTGTATTTTTCCAAAATCTACTCGAGACATTTGCTCAGAAATTATATCAAACATTTGGAAAAAAACAATCGATTTATCAAGCCCAAGCTATCACGCACCAATTTTACAATATTCACTATGCTGGGGAGGTAACTTATCTAGCATATCTATTCCTAGATAAGAACAAAGATTATGAGACAACAGAATATCAAGAATTAAAATTTCTTCAATATTAGTATTGACAGAAATTTTTGAGTATTTTCCTCCGGATTGATTGATTTTTTCTTCAAGAAAACTCGAAGACGAGTTTTATTCAAATGGATGTGATTGATGTAGTACATAATCATGATTAATAGTTTTCTACTACAATTGTGATTTATCTTTTCTAGTTCTAATAGGTTTTTATCTTTTTATTCTTATTTCTTGTTTAGAATGTGATTTCTTTTATTTATTGATTAGAATACGATTTTTAATTAGATTAGAATTTTAATAGAATCTTTATTTTAGTTTTCTTTTATTAATAGGATTAGAGAATAATTTTGTCTATAAATATAAAAGCATTGTATATTTTTCAAGACAATCAATCATATATCAATACAAATCAAGATTATTCCAATATAATTCTTATTTTCAATTCTTATTACAAGAATTTCATAAACGCTTCCACACCAAGCATCTTCTTATCCTTCTTAAATTCAAAAATTGTTGAATGATATTCAAATATATTGATGCTCTAAATCAAAGTTTTTATTTAATAAAGTGTGTCAATAGCATCAATGGTAAAATACACCGCTTACAATCAAGAAGGTAACATTTTGATAGTAACTAACTCCATCAAAAATATTTATTTCCCTTTCAACCTCCAATATAGTGACATCAAACAAGGATAAAGATTATAGTGTATAAGAAAGACTTGACTCCATTAAAGTTAATCTTCATTGTTTCCATTCGAAAATAGAATTTCACCCAACAAGAAATACATAGTTATCCCAACTACAAGTGGTTATTAGGGTGAATCGTATTGCAGCATTCAGCTCTATTTTGGACTATCTGTCAATCCATATTTCTCTTAATTAACATATATACATAGAATAAAAATACTTAGATGAACTGTAAGTGATTCATGTGAAAGTAACACCTTGGAGGCAAGGGCAACTACATATAACAAGAATATAACTATAGAATGCTAGATTATACCTGTAGGGAATATTTCCATGCCTCGCCCATCGCTATCAAAAATGAGGGGACAATCACCTTCCAACCCATATACAAGAACTCGGTTTGGATACTTTGAAACAGTTACATCTACCTAGAAAGTTATCAACCACGTCAACAAAGTTTGACAAGTCAAGTATTTAAATAAGATGATAATCAGATAAACTAACTCAATGACATATATCGGCCCTCTTTCCTTCAAAATTCTTAAACTCATGACATCCAAAACTAGAGGATACAAAATAAAGGGTTGGCTACAAATAAACATCACAACAAAATACATTCAGATTGTTCTCTAATTAACGTTCATTAAATCGTGAAGAATGTCCATCAGACCGGCACTCTTGCGTGCGAAGGCATTTTGGTTCACACATAAGGGATAAAAAAAATATGTGCAATCAGAAATTAGGCTTCACAAAAAATCATGTAGAAGACTATACCGACATTAGATGGAACCAATGATTTTAATTATACTGCTCATATGCTATACAGTCAAAAATTCATCGAGAGCTACGTTAGTGAAACTCAACTATTTGAATTATTCTGCTTAAGTGCAATACATTCAAAGATATGTCATGTACTTCTTTTCTACCATTCTCAAATTTAAGGCATTCACAAACTACAGAAATTTCAAGGAAGGGCATCGAAGAGGAAAGGTGGCATCCATATACATCAAAAGTTATCAAAAATCTACACAACTATAAACATCGTCAAGAAACTAAAACTAAACCATGAATTACAATTTACGTACTGCTTTCCTTATGCGGTAACAAATAATGAAATAGCATATTTTCTTAAAATGAATTCATCTTTGGATGCTCATAGTTATGCTTTGCAACAGCTTCAATAACAAAATTAACCAAATTCATCTCTGGATCTAGAATTTCATGAATTCCTCTTTCTAAGCATGAAGTTATCTTCGATTTGTGTTTTCATTTTTATGTTGTGGTGTAACGGACAATACAATCGGATGTTCTCTACATAGAATAATTGAGAAAGCAAATATTCTAGTCCTTTTCACCAAAAAGTCTTTCAGATTTTCTGTTTTAGAATAATGCAGCCAGATATAGCACGGTGCAGATGATTTTCCTCAATGCGCATTTAAGCTTGCAACTAGTTAAGGATAGAAGCTTCTCCTACCCAGAGAATTGTATTGCAACTAATACAGTCATGTTTGTATGCAATTCTCTCATAATTACATTCTTTTGAATATCAGTATATTGTATTAATTGGGTAAGACAGGTTGCATTATCCATTATAAATAAATAAATAAAATTATCTATGGCATATAAATTATGTTCCAAACTTCCTAACTGAAAATAGACGCCAAGATTAAACAAGGAAATGTACTTGATACTTTACTGTTCAAGATCATAAGTTAGTGTTACAAGATGTCGAATACAGAATGTGATTTGTAATTTCTTGTACTTTATTCTAATACTTAACAAAATGTGTTAATAAAATAATAATTTTAAACGCTCAACATGCCAAGTATGAAACTTCGCTAGGAAGAGGATAGCATGGAAGTTTATATCTGGTGTTACTTCTCAACCACAATTGATTCGCCATAAAAATTCAAGATATTTTAGGACTCACAGCAAATATCAGTGCAGACTTGAAAACAATTAAAAGAAGTTCATGTTGACCATCCAATCAAGGAGACAAGCAATGATCGACACTAAACAGTATATAAGCTGATTTTGCAAAGCAAACACTAATATCACAAAATCTAAACAAGAAAGAAAAGTTATACAGTTAATCCTTCAGAATCATGTATACTAAGCATGCAGTTTCGGATAACTGTGGAATTAATAAATTCCAAAATTTTCATGTAATAAAAATTGAAACCATACTAAAATAAAAAATAAAAAATAAATTGTTATAGATTAAAAAGATATACCTTTGGGGGCAGTAAATTATCAATATCAGCATCAGAAATATGGCGAAAACGCTCTTTCACTGTACGTTTCAGCTTCTTACGGTCCGCCCCTGACAGTCTCTGTTGTGACTTTGCCTCCAGTACCTTCTTAAACATTTTCTTTGCTTATTTAGATTTATTATACAAGTGTTCAAATTACAGGGAATTGTTTTCTCTAATATATATTTTTATTTTACAGACTACAAAGAGCTTCTCTTTTTTTTTCCCCTGTGAAACAGAGGGAAGGATTAGGAGTGAATCAGGGATAATTAAGGCGGCGAAGGCCAAGAGTCTCTCCCGATAGGCGTCTCTATTTTGGGCTTCTATGCTTGCTATAAGTTTGGCGAAGTATAACCTACGTAATTCTTTTGAGTTACATTTTTTCACGACACTAAACTTTAAACCTTACTGTGACTTATTCACCAAACTTCATTTAACAACTAAAATTTGCTCCGTCCCACTCAATTGCTCACCGAATGAAATCCATTAGTGAATATGCTTACATGAATGACGAAAAATTGACGTGACCAACTTAATTGTTAAATTTCATGTCAACTCACCACCCGTCAACAATTACCTCAAAAATTTCACTACAACTCACCCTTTTGTAAAAAGGAAAATTGTACATTTCCCCAAAAATACTCCCATAACCCTAATCCTCAAATAAATTGAATCTGCTACAAGAACGCGAGGAATCCCAACGTTGACGTCTTATTGACGAAGTTAAATGCCACGTATTATTTTTAGCTATTCACCTAGGCAAATAGAAAACGAAATTCGTCCTGTGACTTATGAAGTGCACGAAGCTAAAGTTGAGTGGTCAGTGAAATATATTGTAAAGTTAGGTGAATAAGTTGTGACATTAGACAAAGTTCGCTGGCCAATGAAACATTTAACTCAATTATTTTAAGCTTATAAGTATATGGAGGAGGAATCTTCAAATTTGGAACCATAATATTTATTTCTTAAAAAAATTGTAATGTTTTTTAAACACAATAATGAACCTGTCTTCTTATTCGGTCAAAAATAAAGTGGAGACACGAAAAATTCAAAAGTATCATTTCAAGTCGAGAACACATTTTACATTTTAATACATAGAAAAGCTTTACATTAAGATGCAATACAACAGATTAAGTACATCCTAATTAGATTGGAGAAATACTTGATTAAATCGGACATCATTTAATCAAATTGCAAGTCACTTGGAAAAAAACATAATTTATGGGCCACAAACAGTTTGTTTCCCTTTTTCCTCCTTTAAATAATGTTTTAGAGCTCTTGACTATCTCGTTGAATAATGTTTTTATTGCTCTTGACAATCCTTGAAAGACTTGATTAATTTGGATCAACAATAAACAAAACAAATCACTTTTTTAATGGGTCCATATATTTTACTTCTGATCCTTTTGAGAACGTAATATTATGATACATCTACTTCCCTTAAAAGACACATTTTTTAATTAATTTGTCCAGCAAAGGAAGAATATTGGGATTATTAAGGCCACATTTATTCCGTGTAAAAGTGAAGATAATTTGTTGCAGACGGTGTTGAACATGCAACCATAAAGTACTTGATCAGAAAAAAGGAAATTCATTAGGCTTTGATATAGCAAAGGAAAGTACGACAGTTAGAGACACAGCGTCCCATCATCTCTTCATCTGCAAATTGCAATGAATGATCATCAAATTCAAGAAATCAAATGAGTGGAGCTGTGGAGGAGAAGAACGGTATTATACTATACGCACCATCAGTGAACTCAGCACATTGATCGAGCATGCATTCGAGATTACAGTAGTGAGCTTAGTGCAAACTAGTCTCGGGAGGGAGGCAATGCACTAGACAATATTTGATGCAGGCAGCCACACCTATGCTACTACTTTTGCTTCTCTCATGCATTGCTCAATGCAGCTTTCAGGTTGTGGTATACAGAGGTGGAACCAGAAATTTCATTCAGTGCGGGCACATTTTAATAGACGTTGAACGTTGAACTTTTGGTCATGAATTTAATGATGATAAAAATATAAAATAATATTAATGTGGGGTAATTGTATCTATTAATTCTGGATAGAAAACCTCTGAAGTTTGCAGAGAACTCTAGTGGAGGAATTTGGAGATGAAAATGGAGAATTTCAGGTCTGATTTTAATGGAAACTGATATTGAAATATGAAGAAGGAAGAAGCAAAACAGAAACATAAATCGCCAGAACTGAAATTTCTAATAATTATTCATAAAAACTAGTCCAAATGTACCTCAGTTCCTAACAACAATTGAAATATGCCAAAACAACAGAGTGGAAAATATGAAGGAGGAAGAAGCAAAAGAGACATAAATCGCCAGAACTGAAATTTCTAATAATTATTCATAAAAACTAGTCCAAATGTACCTCAGTTCCTAACAACAATTGAAATATGCCAAAACAGCAGTGGAAAATTTTGTAACCTAAAACTAGTAAGTATGACGAGGATATAAAAGAAAATATAATTCAAGTAACGCCCAGATCAAGTATCAAGTAAAATAAAGCAAAATACTCTCAATAAAGTTTACCAATCTCTAATGATCTAATCTCATCCCCTTAGCAATTCACATAGCAATACTGGAAGCATTTTACAGAGCAATACTGGAAGTAATTTATAGTGCAATTCAATAGCAATTCACAGAATTACAAATTCACAGAGCAATTCACAGAGGCACTGCGGCATAGAGCAATACTGGAAAAAAATTGAAACATTAAAATTCAGCAATTCACGGAGACAAAGGCTCAATGGTTTTCTTCGGGGGCTTTTTCAATAGCTTCCCAACTGTTTTAAGTTCAATGTATGTTAAAAATTGAAACATAACATTAAACAAATCAAAATAACATATAAAAAGAAAAGAGAAACGAGAAACGAGATGGCTTCTTGGGTGCTTCACCTTCTTCTGTCATGCTGTCGTCTGTCGAATCTCCAGTGGAATTGAAGGCGTCTGTTGACTGTCGTCTAGGGCTCGAAAATGAAAAGGAATCGCAAGAGATTCCGAGATTGAGGAAGGCGGCACTGGATGAGATTTTGAGAGAGGTTGAAATGAGATAAGTCGAATAGCGGACCGGAATGGCAAAGATTGAGAAGTCTGTCTGTGTCTTGTTAGAGGTTGAGAGGAAGTTCGATTAGAATGGCGAAGGGGCTGAACTGCAGAAGGAATGGGTATGGGTGAGTGGTGAATAGTTATTGCCTTGGATTGGATTTGGGTTTCTTCATTCTTGGTTTTGCTGGGCTTATACAAAAAATAAAAATAAATAAATAAAATAAAATTACAAAGACCTGGATTTAAAAAACAATTTCATAAATCAGATTACAAGTTTAACTTTTCAAAAATCAGGTTTTTTATATTTAATTAAATATTAATTATATAATTTTCATCACAATTAATTAATTTTACCCAAATCAAAACATAGTATTCATCTCTCTCCCTTCTCGTCCGTTTCTGTCTTCTCTCATATCCTTCACCGACGACGAAGGAGCTCGTAATGCCTCCCATATCTATCGACGATGATGTCTTCTCTCTTCTGTGATGCTACAACGCAGATCCAATCGTCTCCGTCATTTCTTTTTTTTTTTCTTTTTTTTGAGTGGTGTGGTGGAGGTCTTCGGTGCGGCGGAGGTTGTGCAATGGTTGTATTGCAGGGGGTGCGGGTGTGGTGTTGTGGGTGAGCGTGCGTGGTGACGATCGTGCTGTTGGGTGTGTGTGCGACGACGGTAGAGGTGCATATCTATATTTATTTTATTTTTAACGGTGCGATGGTGGTGGAGGTGTGGAGTGAGGTTGCAGTATGATGGGGTGTGTGTTCGTGCTGCGGTGGTCGCAATTTGAACGACTACTGTGGAGGTGGGGGTGTGGTTGAATGGTGGTGGTTTGATGGTTGATGTGGGTGCCATGGTGGTACGGTGGAGTGCGTGCGGCAGGGGTGGTCGTGCTGCATGATGGGGGTGGAGATGCGATGGGGTCGGGATTCGCTGTATGTCCGTGTTGGCTGCAATGGATATGTTGTGCTTGCGTGTTGGTGGTGTGTGTGGCGGTGGTGGGTTTGGGGTGGTAATAGTGGTGCTGGGGAGGGTGTGGTGTTCGTTTTGAGATATTGATGTTGCTATTGGGCTTCGACGGTGATGGTGCCGCTGGTGGAGGCAGTGGCGAAGTGGTGGTCACAAATGATTTGGTGATGGTCACAAATGATTTGGTTGATTGTGACCAATAATTTGGTTGTTGTATGACCAATAAACAATATGTGACCAATGAATTAGATAAATTGTGACCAATACATGTTGTGTGACCTAAAAATTATTAAATTGTGACCTAAATATAATTTATGTTCAATTAATGTGATGTTTGTGACCATAAAATAAGTACTGCGACTTATAAAATTTGTGATTTGTGATCGATGAACAAATTGTGATTTTTAAATTTTTAATTTGTGACCGATAAACAAATTGCAACCTATGAAAATTTTGAATTATGACCTAAAATTTTTTTAAATTATGACCAAATTATATAGATCTATGACCTTAACATATTCGCGAGAATCGGAGCAGTTGCGTGGAACAGTCGTAGGAGAAGAGTTGTGATCAAAACGTTAGCCGGAATAGTCCCCGAAGCAGTAGGGGTGGTGGAGGTGGGTGGGGTAACTATGTTATATTAGAATTAAATATGTAATAATCAATTGATTTAATAATTTATTATTTTATAAATAAAAATTTAAAAAAGTCATGGACGTTATTCTCCTGATATATAATCTGCAGTACTTGCTTGGAACTTTGTTGAGAATTTAATCTGCAGTCTTTATTGTTTCTACCTAGAGAAATCCCGATATATACTGTGGGACGATTCCACATTCCTCTAGAAATTTAGTAAAAAGTCATGGACGTTATTCTCCTGATCTGTCATATTGGTCATACTATTCACTACTATAGTAAGATTTGATTTGTTAAATTCTTTTACTGAGTTGATTTTCAACCTCAGTCTTATATCCCTTGAACATGTCCAGTGTTTAGAATTTCTCATAAATGAGATATAGGCCGTCATAGTGAGAAAAAATTGTCTATAAACATAATAAATTACTATTAACCATTCCAAGAAGCCAAAGTGAATGACCTAAAGATATCTGTATGAATTAGTTATAAGACGTCTGAAGTCCTACTAGCACCTAATCTCTTTATGTTTGCTTGTTTTCCCTTAATATAATTAACACAAAATTTAAACCTGAAAAATTAAGGGAATCAAGAATTAACACAAGATTTTTCATTCTCTTTTGAGAAATGTGACCAATTGCTTGTGCCATAATAAAGCAGAATTCTCATTGGTTAATTTATATTCAATACCACGTGAATCACAAACAATGTTTCTTTATAAGAAGCAACCATATTAAGCAAATATAGGCTATCGTAACCGGATAAAGACTGGTACACACAATATTTGAAGTAAGAAAAAAATCAAACTGACTACTTCCAATTGAACAAGAGTAATCAAATTTATCCAATGTGGAAATAAAACCAAATTTCGTCCAAAAAGACAGTACCGCAAATATCTCTTTCAAATCCAAATAATAACCAGTCTTTAATGATAATCGTAAGTCCCTATAGCCTCAATTTTAACTAATTTGCCGTTGCCCCATATAGATGAATCTTTCAGCATTAATTGATTTTGGCAGCTCAGGCAACATCGCATAGACACACTTATGTGAGTAGTGGTACCGAAATTTATCCATCAAGTATGTTCATGTATTGACACTAAATTTACCTCAAAATAAACCAAAATGAGAAGTGTACTTTTCTTTAAACACCAAACGTGGTATTTAGTACAATATCTCTTTATATATCCTAATTTTCTACAAAAATAACAACTAGAATTATTATTTTCAAGCTTTCACTGTTTATTTTGAAACGAACCGGATGCAACTTTCTTATTCTTTATTACTTATCCTTAGAGGTACTTGTAAAGTGATTAATATCAATTTTATCTTACTTCGGCATTTCTTCTTCTTGCACACAGTATGAAATGAGCTCATTCAGAGTCCACTTTTTTTTTTTACAGTTATAACTGACATTGAATTGATTGAATTGCGCATGAAAAGAAATCAAAACCAAATGCATTAGCAAATCATCAGATAGCTCAAGCTTTAGTGCCTTTAATTTTAAAGTAATATGAGACATCTCCATGATATACTCCCGAATATTTCATTTACCTTTATACCTTAGTGAAACTAAGTTCGCCAAAAGTGTACTAGTTTCAACCTTATCGCTCTTTGCAAAATGTGTGTTTTTTTAATTTCATCAACAAAATCCTTGGCAGTAGTTACCTTATTGGACAAGTTCTACTAAATGATTCTGGAATACCACGCTTCATGATCATAAGACTCATGCGGTTTGAACAATCCCACTTATCAAAGTCCATTTTTTTCATCAGCGGAACTTTTAACTGTAAGTGCAGGGGGTTGTTCAATCCTTAACATAAGGTCTAAGTCCATGCAGCCAAGAATGAAACAAACGTTCTATTTTCAGCCCTTAAACTTTGGTTCTAGTACATGAATTAAATTGATGTTTGCAGATATTGCAGAAGTTGATGGATTAACTGAATAGAGAACTTATACTTAATCAACATGTTCACATAGGAATCCGTATTAAACAATTAATTAATTCAAATAATGGTAAACCTCATCACAAGAGACCGATCACAACATTGAAATTTAGTTTTTGGACATAAATACCAACTTGTAAATGGTACTCTTGGTGTAGTAATCAAATCTTGACAATAAACTATGTTAAACAATAAACCTATCTTTGGATCGATTTATTGTTCACATAAAACAAAACATTATAATTGTCACATATTTATTACCACATATATGTAAATAATTCGGCCAAATATTAACATTCTTTTAGGCCGGTCAATACCCGCATAAATTACGTACATACAACCTTCCTAATATTCCAAATAAATTAATCTAGACAAGAGAGGTCACTTTGGTAATATGTTACTTCAATTAATTTATTTAGAAAAATTAGTAATCCAAAAGAAATTTTAAATACCAAAATTGGAATATTAATTGTTAATCCTTAATTCTTTTATTTTATTTTGAAATTTAGGGGGCCTAAGAGTTAATAATATAAAACTGTAGGGATCAAAAATGAATTATTCAGAACTTTATGGGTCAACAATTAAATATTGAAAACTTTAGGAGTCAAAAAATTAATTATTCAAAACTTTGGAGATCCAAAAATTAATTATTCAAAACTTTGGAGGTCAATTTAAACCAATTATGAACTTTTAGGGGTTTAATTACAAAATACAGAACTTTAATTGCCCAAATTAATTAATTTTCAAATTTTAGGGACTGAATTATTAAATTTAGAACTTTAAGAGGCCCAATAGGATTAATTGTGACCTTAAAGGGCTGAATAACCAAAACTTTAAAGTTATGAGACGGAAACTTTAAAACGTAACCCTAATTTTAAATTATAACAAAAACCCTTAACATATCAAATTTACAACTCATACCCCCGCCCCCAAAATCATCCAAAACCTGTAAACCCTAAAAGTTGAAAGGGGGGAGGGGGGCTGTGGGGTTTGGGCCGGCCGGAGGTGCTCAACCAACAATTTTTTTTAATTGAAATCTGAATTATATGCCGAAAAATTTTCAAATTTAAAAAAGTAACCGCCGCCGTTAACCGAAAAAAAATAATATATTTTTTTAAAAAAACTGAAATCTAAATTATGTCGAAAATTTTTCAAATTTAACAAAAATAAATCCGGGTTGCTAAATTCGAAAATAACGTAATTATCACAAGAANTTTACTTTGTACTTGCCTTGCTGGTCTTTCTTTTCTAGCCTTTGTGGCTAAACTTTGAAGCTACTATATTCCACACCTTGTCCTTTGTGGGCAAACCCATGAGCAACCGGTTGGGGCGTTAGGTTTTGGGATTTAGGTGTTGAAATTTTTCAAGAACTTTAAACTTTATAAACTTGCCAAGATCTTCATGTCAAATCACCAAAAAACTTAATTAACGCGGAACATACCTTGATCCATTGATTTGTATATTGAATGATGAATCTAATCTTGATATTTAAATCTTCAATTTAATTGCTTCAAATCTTCTTCTTGATTGTGGAGATGTTTTGAGGGCATCGTACACATCTTCACCAGATCAAACTCAAAGCCCAAGAGGTCTACTCGTAAGTACGATACTTAATAATTTCCCTTGGCAGTGCAGGTAAATTTGTTGCAGATCTAGGCATTTAAGACTGTCTCCCTCTTAAATATCCGATTTGCAAGGCGATGGGAGACATGTTCCCATCGGATGCATCATTGAAGAGCATTTCGAGCAGATAGATATCCATCTGACAAACACTTATTAGCTATCCTCGACAATCCTCAGGTGAGTATTATACATTTGCGATTTATATTGTATGTCGTTTCAAAATTTCATCATATGATCATTAACTAGTTGAACTATCAATATGTTAGCTTGAAGTCCTAATTGAGTTGACGATGTCGCTGGAGGATGAGGGTTGAGGTTTTGTGTGTGAATTAGTCGTTCAACATACTCAAGACGATCAGATGTCTGATTTCATCCTGGATCGAGATTGGGTATGTAAGTTGAATATAATTTATTGATTACCGTTTTGTATAAGTTAGCCTTTTTTGATTAAGTTAATAATTTTTAATGATGTTTATTTGTGTAGGAGCGCGGTCTATTTGATCGAAGATCACCTCCGTTGAAGGGATCGCCTTCTCCTCCATCCAGACACCTCCCCCCGTGGATCTCCTGCACATGGTAAGAGTCATTATTTCGATGATATGTATGTTTGCTTGATTGAAGTTATGGTAGAGGAGGTGGGCACGTTACCAAGAGAGATGAGAGAGGAGTTGGGCGAGCTACGAAAGGAGGTAGGGGCGCTGCGACGAAATTTGAATGGCGAGGTATCAGATTTATGCCATGATGTTGCAGTGCTATGAAGACATATAGCAGATCTTTAGGATGAGGTCGCAGCATTCCAATGCGATATAGTAGGTAGATAAGAGGGTGATTGACGAGGTGACGGAGAGGATGATGGAGAGGGTGACAGAACACACCATTGTGGACAGATTATGATACATTGAAATCATTATTGTTATCTGTGGAGCGGGAGGGTGTGACCACGATGGGATGATAAGTCGCTCCAATTTATGGTTAATGAGTACACGATGCCCAAACATAAGCTCGAGTGAGTCATAGGGATGTAGCCGAATGTCGGGAGAAAGTCATGAAAGGATTGTACGATATGTAGATTCCAATGATTGCGAATCATCACTACTTACCTATAGGGATTGTCTTTGTTTATTTCACTATATATGTGTATGACTTCGCTCAATCCTCTTTGACATAAGGGCAACTCGAGCTTAACTAGGAGTCAGTGGCTATGATCGTTCCTTTGATGTCTAGACGAACGGGGTGATTGTGCATGACAGACTACCTATTGTGTGAGACAGTCGAAATTGTAAGTATTTATAGTTTTTTTTTAATTTGAAAACTTAGTTTTTAGTTACATGGTACCGAACTAATACAATATTATTTAATTGCAGGGCGATTGTTGCATGTTTACAATAAAATATATTGAATTTTTTAGTATAACACATAAGGTTAAAGGAATCAACCAAGCCTGGATACAAAATCGGGGGATTAAGTTAGTGTGTAATTTGTATGAATTTAATTATGATTTGTAAATATTGTGAATTTAATTGTAAAATAATTGTAAATATTTTTTTTTAAAATGTAAATATTGTATATATAGTTGTTTATATATTTATGAAATAATTGTAAATATTATAAAAAATGTGAATATTTTATATTTATTTATTTATTTGTGAAATAATTATAAATATTGTAAAAAAATGTATATATTGTATATTTACTCGTGAAATAATTGTAAATATTGTGAATATGTANTGAAATAATTGTAAATATTATAAAAAATGTGAATATTTTATATTTATTTATTTATTTGTGAAATAATTATAAATATTGTAAAAAAATGTAAATATTGTTCAATTATCAGCGATACTATTACACATCTGTCTAATTGTCATTTAAGGGAATCTGACTTGTACAAAATTGGAGAATATGCCCTACTGCTCTGCACTTGTCGTACCTGTGCGATTGATAAAACTCTCTAGTAGATAGTATTCTATACTTACGTCCAATCCCCATTTCCCTTAGATACTCTCATGTCGAGAATAATTTACTGCATATTTCCACCATGAACTTATTACACTTTACAACCAATCGTCTTCTACGTTGAACGATAGCTATCAACATAATTTTCTATCTCCTTAACATTTCAGCTAACAAATAACCACGAAGACTATGAAAGTTTGGACCTTTATAGCCATGACCCATACTAGCTATGACATCTATACTTTGCTAATAGTATAAAAAATTTACAGCATTTGAAGGAATGCACGAATCAATCATCCATTTCGATATAATAAGATCACATTTTTCTATAGTTTATTTAATTTGAAGAATACTTTTAATAGTAGGTTGGTTATCAGGTCATGTTCTTGGCATGAAGTAAGAACCAATTTTGTTTTGTTCTTTTAAAACTTTAGCTCTTGCTCTTTTACTTACACTTTTTCCCCATAACTATACCATTTCCTTTGGAAGTAGGAGGGATGATTTCTTGAACATCATCATCATGATGCAAATCTCTATACATTTGTTCTTCTTGTTCTCGATAATAAGAAATATGTTGATTACACTCTTCAAGAACTTCTTGAGTTTTATGCTTCTTTGCAGCAAAGTTGTCTAAGTTTTCTTTCATTTTGAATCTTATATCAAGAGATACTTTACGACATGAGTCCACATCACTTTTTAACCCGCTAAGTGTTGTTTGAGGTAATATTACTTTTAGCAAAAGTCTTTCCACAATACAAAAAACATAATTTCTTTTTATTTCCATTAGTACCAACTTCAAGAATATCTCTACAATGACCTCGTGCTATATCAGTTCTTCCTCTAGCATGAGTTTTTGGTGGAAAAGAATGTGGTGTATTATTATCACCGATGAACTATACAAAGAAAAAATCATGTTAACTTATATATTATTTTGTATTTACTACAAGTAGTCTAACCATTAACATTATGCCCCCGTTTGACCCCCATTAATTTATAATATATTTTTCTCTCTCTTCTTTTTAAACACATATTCTCCAATAAAATAATATTATGCATAAATAAATAAAAATTCATTCTTTTTCAACCACACATTCTTTAAAAAAAAAAATTCCAAAACTTATACCATCAAATAATGGGAGCCGAACAGAGCTAAATATATCATAGTATCAATAAGAAGAAAACTAATGGGACGTAAGATGAAACAAAAGTGGTTAGACAATGACTCAACTGCAAAAAAATACTCAAGTATAGAACTTTCAAGGCCACTCTGACTTTTCAACCCCAAATATGAAGAAATCATTAAAACTTAAATAGAAAAGTACAAAAAGCTAAAAGAAGAGATGCCCATAGTTATAGATACCATGAAATTATACAAAAAAAAAAAAAAATCTACTCTTTCTTAAAAAAGAGGTTTTGGAAATTACTATTCATTTGTGTTACCTCACATATTACTGTTTCATACGTGGACAAAAAAAATGTTAGCCGTATTTATTGACTTAATTGATACCCGTAATTATTAAAAAAAATCTGCAAACCGACTCAGTGACACGATTGACTGTATTTTGCCACTTTTCACACTACATGCAAATGCACTAAATGCAATTGTAATGACACAGTTTCTTCTCTTATTTTGATTTCAAACAACAAATAAATTATTCGATTTTCAAGCTTCCAAATTGCTTGTAATATTGGTACCAAAGCCAAAAAAAGTAGGCCAAGTTCTGTTGATAATGTTAGTGATACAGATAGTGTGATATCATCGGCTCATCAACTCACACATCAAAGAGAAGAAGCGGATATAATCAGATATTTTGAAAGTCAAGGAAATTTTTAATTCTTTAGTAGGCAAGCTTGAAATTAGACCAATAGCTTGTAGTCGTAGTACAAATGTGAGTTTCTGGTTCTTCTTTATCTATTTTTCTGGAGTCGGATTTGAAATTTGCAAAGGGCTAAATGGTGTTTGATATTTGGTAAATTAGTAAATTCAATGGTTGTGTGATAACAAGAGTATTAACCATTCAAAATGATAAAATGTTGGCTCTAGAAGGAAGACGAAAGGAAAAAAAAAATTCAGACACTGAGTGACACGGAGACCTGTTTCCGTGTGCGCACGGAGACATCTCAGTGTGCCTCCGTGTGCACACACACTTTTTTTTATTTATATATTTATATAACAGTGCTAACATTAATATTTTCAATAAAATTTCAACTAACATTTTGAGATACATATTCTTTTATTAGCCTAAAATTGTCGGAAAAAAATTAGAAAGGTTGTGGAAAGAGAAAGGAAAGAAAACATCATCCTGCACGAAAAAAGAGTTCGGATCTTCATCTTCCCAAAACAAATCTTGTTCTGTTAACATTATTGTTAAAGTCAATTATTTGGTCAACTAACGGTCAAACTAACAGAAACAATCTATTTGGACTTCAACTGTGACATTTTGAAAATGTTGGTACTGTGGGTGAGACAAATGAAAAGTTTGTTACCGTGAATGACACAAATTAAAGATTTGAACAAAGTTTACAACTAAATGAAAGAATTTGTATCGCTGCTATAATTATCTCATATTTATTAAAACGAATAAATAGCGGCTCCCAAAAATTATTGGCACATTATCATTTAGCTATAAGTGAAGATGTATCGAAATGCAAAAAAATATATCTTGAAGTAGATCTTAATTCTATGCATGTATATTTCAATGTTTTACAATTTAGAGACTTATGTTAGTGTATAAACATTTCATTTAGTATACTAATAATGATAAAATATGGGTGAATCCAAATTGACAAAGAAAAGCACAACTTTTCTCGACTATCGAAGCACAACCCAAAATTCCTACAAGTAACAAACATAGCAGCGCCTGCATTACAAAGTAAAAACAACCCCAACTGTATAATTTATAATGCTGTCTAATAAATGTAAGTAGGGGTGGCAAAATGGTCGAGTAGCGTGTAGGTTTGTCGGCTCGGTTCGGCTCGTCGAGCTCTCGAACGCATGCCCACAAGCCTAAAGTTACGATCTCGTGGGCTCGTAAAAATTGTAAAGGAAAAAGTAAAAAAAAAAAAAAACTCAAGGGTAGATGTGCCAAGCCGATTGCCAACCCTAAATGTAAGATGGAACTCATGAATGATTTTCACAATTATTGTTTTTCTTTAATAAGTGACGAACCGAGCTCATGGTAGATGGGCTGAGCCGATTGCCAACCCTAAGTGTAAGATGGAACTCATGAATGATTTTCATAATTATTGTTTTTTCTTTAGTTGCCTTTTTCACTTTACTAGAGTCTACAATTCTCAATTTTGACTACCTAAGTTTTGAACATCATAATTTTTCCTTTTATTTAAGGTTCATTGATACTTAAGTTTTGCTCTTTAAATCCATTAATTGGGGTATAAAAATCAATCAATAACATTAATTTCTTAAATTTCCTAATTCAACTTATTTTTTTTCGGATAAAATTAATTGTACCGAAAACTTTGACAATGTTTTTGACAATACGCCACAGCTGGAGGCACTCCCAAAACTAATTGTATCGAAAACTTTGACAATGATTTTGACAATAAGCCTTCCTTAGCAAACACTGTTCATTTTTATTGCTTTATTTGGTTTGTGCCATCGTCACCAGTCATCAGTCTTAGAGCAGCCACCAAATTCAAGACGCACAACAACAGTGATTTTTCTCAGAGAGACAGCGGCTGCTGCAATGGCATTCGCCTCTCCCATATCTCCATCTTTACACAGTCTTTCTTCTAATCCATTTTCAAAGCATAACAAGAATTTAACACTCAACAAGATCCAACCCTTTTCACTCTCTCACCGCCATCCCCTTTTTAGGTAACCATTTTTCTATATTTATTTCCCAATAGTTAATTTATATGCAAAATGGCTTTTTTTTTTCTTTTTTAATTGTCCGACTCTGTTTCAGTTTCTTGGTTTATCTGCTACGCGAATTTTCTCAATTTAATGCTTAAAGATTACTTTTTTATTTTTAATCTTTCCCTGAAAATAATTAAGTGTATGAAAGATATGAAATTTACTTGGCATGCAAATACTGAAAATCATGTTATTTTCGTTTATGAAATGTTCTCTTAGTATTCAAAGAACTAATTTTGATTAATATCTTTAGGTTCCTTGCGCTATATATATTCGTATGTTATTATGCTGACATGTATGTGGTCATATAGTTTCAAGAATAAGTTGCCATATGCATATTTTGGCATTAGCTTTGCATTGATGCACCGTGCACAGAGTAAGTTGAAGCAAGACATAATATGAGGAATTCTCAAAAAGACTTCTCCTCATGAAAGATGATAAAGTAGATTAAAATCTAGTTTTTAGTAGTCTTCTAAATGATATCTCCTGATCTTATTGGTCTTATTGTAGAGTGCCTGGAAAGTCAAGTTTCCTTCAATTGTAGTGTAATTGCAACTTAATAACTTCATTGCTCTCTATTTTGTTCGGTTTTAAGGCAAGAGAAAATAACCATGTTACATCATGACTGGAAAAATATTTTTAACAAGTACAGCATTGTGGAGCAATTTGTCAATTGCCAAGATATGAAAATACACAGAACAACATGACAATATTACTTATTGACATGAAATGACTGGCTTGTATTTAGGCTGGTTGTGTTTGTGCTTTGATTGAGTTGGCACAATTGTCATATTTTGGCTCATCAAAAACAAATATGAACATTATGCATATGCTTATTAATGGATTTCATCTTCCAATTTTGTCTATAACAATATCTCTTTATACCCTGCTGTTTGTGGATGCTTAATGTATAGTTTTCTTTCTTTCTTTCTTTTTTTTTTTTTTCTTTTTTTTATCACAGAATAGATTGTGGGTCACTGTGGCAAGGACAGGCTTCATTAAACTATAGCCTATATTCTTCCATTACAAGTGCAGGTTTAGTTACCATTCCTTCTAATATGGTTTTGAATATTGAACTCATGAGAGTGTGTTGTTACTAATATGATATATCTTCGATAACTGTTAACAAAATTTGTAGATTATTTGTTGGATGAAGCTCTAGAAAGAATACAACTTCCAAAGGGTGACACCTGGTCTATCCATAAATTCGGTGGTACCTGTGTGGGAACTTCTGAAAGAATACGAAATGTTGCAGACATTATTGTCAATGATGAGTCAGAGAGAAAGTTAGTTGTTGTGTCTGCCATGTCGAAGGTGACAGACATGATGTATGATCTCATAGAGAAGGCAGAGTCACGAGACAACTCTTATGTTACTGCACTGGATGCTGTTCTGGAAAAGCACAAGTTGACAGCACTTGATTTACTTGAGGGGGATGATCTTGCTAATTTCTTATCTCTGTTGCATCAGGACATTAGTAACCTTAAAGCAATGCTTAGTGCAATCTATATCGGTATGTCTAATGCAAAGGAAAAAATTGGCAAAAACTATAATGCCAATTGCAATAGTTTTGACTTATTTATATGCTCGTATTGAACCACTTAATCTAAAAGATTGAACTGCTAGAGAGGGTCACATGTATATCATTTAAATATTGTCTCCAACATGACCCCTCACATGTAGATGCGATTTAATTTTCTAATTGCACAATTTCTTATAAATGATTGGAAACAAGGCTTGAACCCAAGAAATTTGCGTGATTGATACCACATTGAAGCACTTCATCTAAAAGATTAATCTGTTAGAGAATGCCACATTATATAATTCGAATATTGTTTTCAATTGCTTGAATATTTATATTCATGGTGTGACTTCTTTTCTAGGTGTGGTTTCCATTCCTACTAATATGATCTTATTTCAAAGTTATCTAGGTTAATTTTATGCTGAATACAACTATACATACTTATTTATCTACAAGCATATCTACCGAATACTCATTAAACCTTGTGAACATGTACCCATATAGATACATGTATCTAATCTTTTCTTGTATGAATACTGTTGTAATTCACGGATTTATTCTAGGATATTTTAATAAGTTTCCTTAATTTAAAGATTCAGGCAGCATATTACCTTGTCAAGATTTGCTGTTATTTATTCCTTGATTTTGTGAGATATTGTCTCCCATAATCATGGGATTTTATCGTGTTTTATTATAGCAAATTTGTCTCTGCTTTTAGTATATCGATGTGTATTTTTTTCCAATTGCAAAATAAGAGAATAAGAAAACTTTCTGTCAAAAAATTTCAAATAAAATTATTTGTCTTTTTTCTTTCTCAGTTATTATTATTATTATTATTATTATTATTATTATTATTATTATTGTTATTATTATTATTATTTTGTAGCAACGAAAATATTCATCCTCAACTTCATGACTTTTAATACTTAAACATATTGTAGCTGGTCATGCTACAGAATCGTTTTCAGATTTTGTTGTGGGACATGGCGAGTTATGGTCTGCTCAACTGTTGTCTGCTGTTGTCAGAAAGGTGACCCTGATATGCTTTCCTTTTACAGAATTCACAATTTTTCCAGGTTGTTTGAATCAATGTTTTCGTATCTTTGTCAATAAGTTTCCCCTCATGTTATAGAATGGATTGGACTGCACTTGTATGGACACCAGAGAGGTCCTTGTTGTAAATCCGACAAGCTCTAATCAAGTGGATCCAGATTATTTGGAGTCTGGCAGAAGGCTTGAGAAATGGTATTCTCACAATCCATCTAACACCATCGTTGCAACTGGGTTTATTGCCAGCACTCTTCAGAATATACCTACAACCTTAAAGAGAGATGGTAGTGACTTCTCAGCTGCAATTATGGGTGCTTTATTCAGAGCACGTCAAGTCACTATTTGGACTGATGTCGATGGTTTATATAGTGCTGACCCTAGAAAAGGTTTGTTTGACTTGTTCACATGCTGTCTCACTTGTACTACACTAAAATCACTTCATTTGAATAGTAGACTTCTGGTCCCTTTCAAACCTGGCAAGGAGATACTGCATCCCTGTTGCTCTAGACCACTTTCTTAGCAATATTACATTAGCATGCGTGTTAGAATTGAGATTTCATGTAAGTTTTTAAGATTTTTTTATATCATCTTTGGCAGTTAGTGAAGCTGTGATACTGAAGAAATTATCTTATCAAGAGGCATGGGAAATGGTATAGTCAATTCTTCTTTGTTACCATCCAAAGTTAATGAACCTCATATTTAAATGTTGTAATCATCAAATTGTTTATGTATGCAGTCATACTTCGGGGCAAATGTTTTACATCCTCGAACTATAATTCCCGTTATGGTATATGATATACCAATTGTCATAAGAAATATTTTCAACCTCTCAGCATGTGGAACCATGATCTGCGGTCGTGCTGGCTGTGAAAATGAAAATGGTCAAAGAACGGAATCTCCAGTTAAAGGATTTGCAACAATTGACAATTTGGCCCTTGTAAATGTTGAAGGGTGTGCTTTTAATTCATCTCATGCTGCTATCTGCCAGGGTGCAGTTACACTTTTATTTTCTTTTTCCGTCATGGTTGGGCTGTTACTTGCAATTTTTTTTTGCAGAACTGGAATGGCAGGGGTTCCTGGAACTGCCAGTGACATTTTTGGTGCTGTGAGAGATGCTGGAGCTAATGTAATCATGATATCCCAGGTAATTTTTTTAATAATATCAGTTCGACGCAGAATGTCATATTTTTTATCAGTGAATCTCATTGAGAACTTCAATGCAGGCTAGTAGTGAGCATTCTGTGTGTTTTGCTGTGCCTGAAAAGGAAGTAAATGCCGTTGCTGCGGCATTAGAGTCTAGATTTCGTCAAGCTTTGGATGCTGGACGTCTTTCTCAGGTCTTACCTTTTTAATTCCTACTAACAGGTGTTACGGGCTATCAAGTGAATTCATCTTGAAGTGTTCCACTTAACTGTTACATGTACTAGAGGAGTGTTTAATAATGCAAGTTTCATGTTTTGTTTTCTCCTTGAAGTTTGTACTCACAGATATTAATTGCTAAATTGTTATGTATTCCACTGGCTTAATTTTCTATATTGTACAGACATAATGAAAGCAGAATTTAATATGTTCCTCTGTGACTGTTGAATTTTAAAACCTGCTGTTTTTCCATATCAACAAGGTTCATTAATGTACATCTATATTCTCTTTCAAGTTTAGTATTTGACAACGAAAAATTTATATTTGGTGCTGGAGGAGATAAAATTGATGATCATATCATATGAACTAGATTTTATTAGTGTGCGAGTTATAGAAGTGAAACAAGTGACACCTTGTATATTTGTGGCTTTTATTTACCCAACCCTGTGGGACAGGAATATGCTGTATCACTTATTTCAAGGCAATGACTACTGAATCATACTACCCATGACACAGTCAATTGCAAATTGGGGTTCAGACATTTTTAATCCACACTACCTGTGTGGACAATAGGCTGTGGTTAATTATCCACTTCATAAACGTTGCTAAATGGCATGAATGGCTTAGCTTCTCTTAATATCTGATAATATAATGTTTTTTCTTCATGACTACATTAATGTTCAGCAAAATATTCTGTTTCGTTCATACTCCCTAGTTTGTAGAGAGATTCTATTCTGTCTATTTTTCTTGATATTCAAAGAATCTTTGCAGATTGCAGTAATTCCAAACTGTAGTATTTTGGCAGCAGTTGGCCAGAAAATGGCAAGTACACCTGGAGTCAGTGCTACGCTTTTTAATGCACTTGCTAAGGTTGGGAAACTTATTGATCTTCGCAAATTTGTTTCACTTCACTTATTATCATGTTCAAAGTGCAATTTTATTATTACTCTGGTTAAGTAATTTGCTCTTAAATGTCTGAATAAGTGTCAACATATCTCGTCTTTTGCCTAATTCAATGTTTTATACGTGATTTCATTGTCGATTTTCGTGCTTGGGAGGGATCAACATCCAAATAAACCATGCGCTAACTTGGAGAAACTACCAGTTTAAAAGTTTCTCAACGTGGACTAAAGCCCGTATATTGAATTACACTTCCTTAATCATATAGATGCTCTCTTGACCACTCTGGCCATGAATTTTTGCAGGCTAATATCAATGTACGGGCTATAGCTCAAGGCTGCTCTGAGTATAATATTACTGTAGTTATCAAGCGAGAAGATTGTATAAGGGCTTTGCAGGCTGTCCACTCAAGATTTTATCTATCTAGGACAACAATTGCAATGGGTGTTATTGGACCTGGGTTGATTGGTGGCACATTGCTCGATCAGCTTAGAGACCAGGTTATCATCAGAATCTTAATTCTTTTTTTTTGTGCATTAGCATCTGTAGTTGTTGGACTGTGTATCAGTGTACCACGTTCTCTATACCTGAATGAGTTTGAGAAACTGAAATTGTTGACCGCGTGATAATGTTGGTATGGCCTTTTATAAAGAAAATGTTTTAACTTGATCAAATATTCACTTGGGGTTTTTGAAATCTGAGTGTCTTCTAAATTTTATCATTATATGTATCCACCTCTTCACGGCGTTCCATTTTTCTGATAACAAGCTTATTATCCATCAAAGTAGTTGATCATCAACATTATTGCCCTTCAACTCAACCCAAATCAACAAAATGGTATCCTACACTCTAAGGGTGATTTGCCAATGCTCGCTGTAAACTGGGAAAACATGTTTTTTTACCTTCGCATTTTATTTAGATGAAAGGATTGAACTTGGTGATCCAAGCGAGGACTGGGCTATATGAATTATTTAATAGATCCTTAAACTTTGTCATAGTTTTTCAACTGAAGAAACATGGACATAAATGCCACATGATAGGGACACATGGGTATGGCATTTTCCACAAAGTTGCTTACCGCAAGCTATAGTCATGCTGAATAAAAAGTAGATTTGCATGAATGTGTCATCCCGTCTGTTTATGCTAGTATGGCATTTTGCAGGGCTGGCACAATATGGGAACCCCAGTTTCAAATTTTTATCATCAAAGTTTTTTGGTATTAATTAAATTTGAATAATTAAATTGATTTCAAAAATAAGTTAGGCTGGGGATTCTTTAATAGAATAATAGGATTATTGAAGAAAAAAATAGTTGATGACATTTGATAAGGCACATTAGAAGTAGCCGAAATATGCCACATGCCATTGAGGGTTCTAAATTATGGACAATCAGTTTCTTACTTTTTGATTTTTTCCTCATATAAACGTTTTGTTTCCATTTTGTAATCCTTTGAACCTAAAATTTGTCGTGGTAAAATCAAGTCATTTTTCTTGGGGCTGAGTAAGAAAAAAACTTACATTTACTGAATGGAGAATTGGCCAGTTTGTTCATGTTTTCTTTCTTCTATTTTTTTACTTTTTAGCTTTTTAAGTAAATTTAGTTTTTTTCTTGGTAGGTAAATAAAATTACGATAAATTTATACACTCACTCTAGTCTACTTATCAAAACCCAACTGAAAAGGACTGTCAATTCAGTTCAGTTTCATACCAAACCATACGGCTCTAAAAGTCAAAATTTGACCAGTTAAGTACTGTGCCCACACCTATATTTTCTGGTTTTAAAATTACATTTTGATCTCAAAATTACAAATATCCAAGTCCATTCCATTTGACATGTCTAGCACAGATTGAAGAGTGTTCATGCTTCATAGCTTTCCACCATCGCTTTCGACTTTTCCCCCTTTTGGGGTCCGTCACTACTTCTTCCAAATGTATTTGCAAATTGATTCTCTTAAGAATTGCTTTTCATTATATCATTCCTTTTTAATATCTTAGGAATTCGTGTTATTGGATAAAGTGCAAACTTGAGACTGCAAATATTTGCCCAGTTTGAAATGTGGATGGGTTATAGATAACCATGTGAAGTCCAATTTGACACACCTTCTACACCATTTACCTGATTATGGCACTGAAATATTTTCTATCCTGTTGGGACATTGTAGATAACTTTGTGAAGTCCAATTTGACACACCTACTACACCATTTACCTGATTTGGCACCAAAATATTTTCTATCCTGTTGTGACATTGAACCATCCATATACAAAATCCATTCCATTTGACATGTCTAGCTTTTTAAAGTTAGTGAGTCGTAGCTATGATAAAAGGACAGGTAAAATTCAGTTATCTGATTCACATGAAAACACGATAGGTATATGACAGGAATCGCTTTCTGCCAGTATCATCTCTACTGGAATTTTCAGAGACCTAATTTGTGTTCTTTTATTCGTTCTTGTTAATCTCAATCTTTAGCCCCTGTTTGGTCCGGATTAAAATCTGATTTTACTCCAAGTCAAAATCAAGCAATCAATATTAATCACATCTTTCATGGATCCCATAACTTTTCTCTCACACATTTCAAAATTTTTTTATCACAATTGTTAGGAGAATTTAATTCGTCCGAATCTGAAATATTAAGGTCATGTTTGGTCCGAGTTAAAATCTGATTTTAATCCAAATCAAAGTCAAACAATCAATATTAACCACATCTTTCATGGGTCTCACAACTTTTCAACCACACATTTCAAAAACTTCTATCACAATCTACTAAAAATATAATTTCAATATCCACCAAACACCCTCTTAATCTGTATTGCCAAGACTAATGGATAGTTGTACCACAATTCCTTGATTCACAATTTTTTTGAATTATTTTTGATGGGCTTAAGTCATCTCTCTCTGCAGTTTTTCTTCATTGTGAGTTTGTTTTTTCAAATTTATGAATCTAGAAGCTCCTGTGTACACTCTATTCACATCTGCTGTTCAAGCTGCCTTTTCAATCCTACGCAGGCAGCAGTCCTCAAGGAAAATTTTAACATTGATATGCGTGTGATGGGTATCACTGGATCAAGGACAATGCTCTTGAGTGATGCGTAAGTTTCGAGATTTCAGTGAAGATTGTTTTATTGATTTTCTACATTTTATTACCGATATCTACATTAAACATGTCCCCTGATGAAAGTAAATAGCTTCCATCTATTTCAAGTATTTATAAAAGAATTAGATAACTCACTGCCGTGTGATATATAGAAGATTGATTTGTTAGAAGGGATATATCTTTTCAGCTTAAGGTTGACCTTAACAAATTTGTTTTGATAATAGCTTACAGACAGAAATTTATGTTGTCTAATTGGGAAACTAATAGCATTATTTGGAGTATTATATGTTTAAGTACGACTTTCAAATAAGGACAGTCAAATTAAGGCTTGAGTCCCTTATCCAATAAGTTCCCCTAGACTGCATCTTGTAATGCATCCATCAGGCACATTTCTCTCTCAGAGGGTATGATAAACTGAAGTTCAATTCGAATCTGAACTTTATGTCCCTGCCCCCTTCAACATCTGTTATATTGTAGATTTCATTCTCTCGTGGTTTCCCATCCTTTGAGCTACTTCTGTCTCTCTACATAAATGCCAAACAGTGTTTCTTATGTTTTTGCATTTTGTTCTGTAGCTTGTATATATGTCCAATCAGTTAGATACGCATCAGATCTCTGATATGCTTGGCCCTAAAACGTTGGCGTTGATGATTTTAGGGGTATTGATTTATCGTTATGGAGAGATCTTCTGAGGGAAAAAGGAGAAAAAGCCGACATGCATAAATTTGTTCAACGTGTGCATGGGAATCATTCCATCCCAAATACTGTCTTGGTAGATTGTACAGCAGACTCGTATGTTGCCAGCTATTACCATGATTGGTTGCGTCGAGGCTTACACATAATCACCCCAAATAAGAAAGCCAATTCAGGACCACTTGAGCAGGTAACTATCTATTCACATAATTTGGCTTTTTGTAGTAGTAAAAATAGCTGAATTTTGGTAAGCTTAGTTTATATGTTAGATCATCTGCCTGTCCTGTTCTGGTTGCATTGCATCTCTCTCTCTCTCTCTCTCTCTCTGTGTTCCGTAATGTGAGCGAACTGCACTCTGTTTCTTTCTTTCGATATTTAGCAGTGTAACCCTTTTTTTCGAGAGCGTTCATTTTTCTTCTTTTCTTTTAAACAAGTGTGATTCCATTTTGGTTTTATTCCCTTTTTGGGACTGAATCCAGTATTTGAAGTTGAGAGCTCTTCAACGACAATCCTATACACATTACTTCTATGAAGCAACAGTTGGAGCCGGTTTACCAATCATTAGCACTTTGCAAGGTCTGCTCGAAACTGGGGACAAAATATTGCGAGTTGAGGGCATTTTCAGGTGAGTGATGCCTGATACATTAATCGATTTCAAATTCCTACTATACAAACTCTTTGGAGGCATTTCAATGTTGGTCACACTGCTATGTGCACTAGCAACAATTAAAATGCTTCTGCATGCCATGAAGTTTCATTTCACTCACTTCACGTGATAATATGCTCATGCAGTGGAACCCTAAGTTATATATTTAATAACTTCGTGGGCACTCAGGCATTTAGTGAGGCAGTGAAGGAAGCTAAAGAAGCAGGTTACACTGAACCAGATCCTAGAGATGATTTATCTGGAACGGATGTTGCAAGAAAGGTATACCAGTTAATTTTTATTTTGCTTTGTCATTTACCTCATGTCTGGTTCCGTAGTATCCAGTACAATGGAAAGCCATTGAACAATGTGAATATATGTCTTGAGCCGTACGACTGTGAGCTAGATGTATGTTTTGAGATTCCTCCAGAAACATGAGACATTTTAATAGCCACATGCCTTTGCAATTGCCAAATCACAGGAAGTGACTTCTGGTTTTGGATTCTACAGACATCCAGCTATCCTATAGAACACCAAATTTTATCTAGTTCTTCACATGGCTTGTAAAAATTCATCCTCCTAACAAAATGAACTAATCAAGTGCTTGCCGTGATTTGAACTAATCAAGTGCCAGCAACTCCACTGTCTGCCACCAAACTATGTACTATAAATGCACTTGCAGTTAAATATTTTTTCTCATTTAGTGATTTAAGTTGTGCAGGTCATAATTCTTGCTAGAGAATCTGGATTAAAGCTAGAACTATCAGACATTCCTGTCCAGAGCCTTGTGCCAGAACCATTAAAGGCAAGAATTTTGTTGTTTACTTAATGGAAGCACCACTTCATCTGTGATGTTGTTTTCTGATGGTTTATTTCAGGCTAGTTGTTCGGCTGAGGAGTTTATGCTCCAGCTGCCTCGATACGATCAAAACATGGAAGGGAGGAGGCAGGAAGCTGAAGCTGCTGGGGAAGTGAGTATCTCTAGTCCTAAATACCGAACTGGAACTTTTGAATAGGATATAAAGCTTTATTTCATTGCTGTTAAATAAGTTTCATTATCTGATAAGCATAAAATATGTGAAGGTGTTGAGATACGTTGGCGTAGTGGATGTTGTCAATCAAAAAGGAACTGTAGAACTGCGAAGATACAAAAAGGAGCACCCATTTGCACAACTTTCTGGATCAGATAATATAATTGCATTCACAACACAAAGGTATGAAAAGCAACCTCTTATTGTGCGGGGTCCTGGTGCTGGGGCTGAAGTTACTGCTGGCGGAGTATTCAGTGACATATTGCGTCTTGCATCTTATCTTGGTGCACCGTCTTAAGCTTTTCTTTTTGTTTAGATGGTCTATCTATCATTTTGGAGCCAGATTGTACAGAACCAACAAATTCTTCCTGCCAAATAGAGATTTTGTTGCTTCTGCAGTTATTAAAAAATATTTATACCAAGTGAAATCTTAGTTGCTTAGTTTGGAATGAAGAATGAATGCATATCAATGTATTAGCTAGTAACTAGGCTGTCAGAAAAATGCTGATTTACAGATTAGAAATTATCCGCTTATGTCGTTTTGTAATCAATTACCGTATGAAGATCAATCTCCATCAGTATTTTTGTATGTTGTGTTTACGTGTTACTACTTTACAGTTTCTGTACAGGCTGCTGCATATACCATGATCATGGAGGGGTTTTGCGAATAAAAGTGAATGTAGCTTGAATAGTCTGAGCGAGGGTTGATCAGAACAGCCCCATTACAATATACTATCTTGCCCTTACGTTTAGTTATTGGCACATTTTTATGGAACTCTAAGAATCTCATGACTGGTCGAATGTTCCATCTTCTCGACTTTGTTGATCTTTATCACATTCCACGTAAGGATAGAGAATTGGAAATTGAAATCGATACATGGATAGAGATGTGTGCACGTTTGCCTCTATTTTTATCCGAGAATCAGCTTTATTGCTTCTTCATGTTCTTCTTTATGCATCCATTGGAATTTAGGTCCAAACTGACACACAATACTTTATGGCGTGATGGGTCAATTCAAAATTTGTAACTTTATACCACCTTTTAGGACATTGACGGCAAGAACAATTTTTTATTTTATTTTTATATGCTAGTGTATATCACAACTACTACAAGAAATTTAAAGCAAAAAAACAAAAGTCAATTTGAGGAATTTACGAGTAATAATGGATGAATATTAACTCTCATTAAATTAATTTAATCAAACTTGGCTGTTAGTACTTGATCAATCACGTTCACATGCATCGTTCATCTTCAAAATACATAGTACAGCATTTAAAGGTTGCATTTGGAGCACCGAATTAGACCGTATAAGGAATAAAGTTATGAGAAGTAAACATTACTAAGTATAGGATATTAGGCGAGTGAGTATGTATATTGTTATGCCTCGTTTGATGAGACTTCATAAATTCTACGTGGTAGGCGAACCTATGCTCGTACTCCATGTCACTTTGCTCAAGAGGCAGTTTGGCCAAACTCTCGTGAAGAGGCGAATGCAAGCCCCATGAGTCCATACAATACCATCCCTTAAAATCCTCCCCTTCCCCCACTAGAGGCTTTGAAATACGTGAGGAGACATATTCTCGCTAAGAGTGACCTCCTTGTAGAGAAGAAAGACACATTCCAATTGACTCCATGTGTTTGGAAGAAGCTGGGTATGAGCAAGGTTATACTACCTAAGTACATATCTAAATAATGAGTGTGAAGGCAACCTCATCCTAGCACTAAGAATCGCCTTACTCATAGCCACGCACCCTTTCCTAGGGAAGCAGGCTCGTTCATTGGGGGTCGAAATGAACATCTCTACTTTATTAGGGATCTTCTAACGCTCCCTAAAGGTTTCTAGTTTGTTCTTTTCTATGCAGGTCGGCAACAAGGAAGTCCCCCACCTCATATCATAATCTATTAGACCCTCCTGCATCATCGAGGCAATATGGGAACTCCCATCACCTCCATAATCCTCTCCGTAGCAAATACTAGAGGCAACCAGTCTCGACGCATATCATCACTATGTCAGCTTTCCCAAGAGAACCCCCTTTGGTGTTTGGTTTCGAGAAAGTGGCCATCTAATGAGTTTTTAAGTCAAAAATTGACGAAAAATGGTATGTGACTTGCACAAATATTAAACAGATCAAAGAAATACCAAGAATTTTGGATTGTGACTGCCAGAAAGTGTTTTAAAGTTGTCGGAGAAATACCAAGAATTTTGGGTTGTTTGAAGGTTTTTTCGCAAAAGTAAAAGGTATAACAAATTGCCGAGGCATCCTTTTATAGGCAATTAAGACGAACCTCAGCCATTAGATAAGCATTACCCAATCAAAGACGTACACATGTACCTTTCATATCAACCGTTAAGTCTAAAGGACACCCGTTGAAATTTGAATGGACGACCAAGATTAAATCGTGCTCAGCAATTGTGCGTGAATCGTGTAGCCTCTACCAGTTGCAACATATTGTTATCATTTCGCATTTAATGAGCACGCAATATGCGTATTGAAAAAAGGAAAACTATTTCGTTGTTGTATCTTGTAAAGGCGAGAAGTTTTCAAATCATTATAGCACGTGTCCCATCAATGTCTCTTCGTAGCTATGCTTCGCATTTGCGAAAAAGAGCCTATATAGGCGTCAACTCCATCAACAAGCTCACCCTCTTAGTAAGGGTCTCGCCTTAATGAATTTCAACCATATCATGTGCTTCAACTCCATCAACAGATTCACCCTCTTAGTAATGGCCCCGCCTTAACGAATTTCAGCTTTATTACAGGCTTCAACTTCGTGAATGGGCTCGCCCTCTGACCAAGGGTCTCTCTGACGAATTTTAGCTGTATCACATGCTTCAATTCCATCAACAGGCTCGTCCTCTTAGCATAGACATTGCCTTAATAAATTTCAACTTAATCACATGCTTCAACTTCCGTCAACAGATTCATCCTTTTAGCATGGACCTCACTTTAACGAATTTCAACACGATCACATACTTCAACTCCGTCAATAGACTCGTTCTCCTAGCAAAGGCCTCGCCTTAACGAATTTTAGCTTTATCATAGACTTCAACTTTATCAATAGGCTCGCTCTTAGCAAGGGCTTTGCCTTAACGAATTTTAGCAATATCACAGACTTCAAATTCGTCAAAACTTATTAAGATATTTGGAATTCGAGGATAGAAGTGCTATGCTATTTCTTTGCAAAACGTAACACATCCCAAATAGGATAAAGAGCAACTCAACCACGATTACATTTCAACTTAAAAGTCAACGCATTATATGAATAATCAAACATGGACTTTGAGGACTATTGATATACTTCGTCTGATGAGGCTTTAGAAATCCAATGTGGTAGAAGAACTTGGGCCCACACTCCACGATACTCTGCTCAAGAGGCAGTTTGGCCGAACCCTTGTAAAGATGCCTAAACTATATGAATAATCGATCCCATTTTTCGGAGTTGACCCCGTATGGAGAATCGAACCCTCATGACGGGATGAAGCTACAAGGGGCTTAGCAGGAGATCTTTTGTGCAATCCTTAGTGATGTGACAATTTATTGCTACCGCCATCCTATTCAACCAATCAGGTCAAGTCAAAGCCTTGTGTCAGACTTATAGGCAACAAAATGGTATTGACATTAAATGCTTATGATTGATTGATACCTTTGACAAGAGGTTTCAACCGCATGGATGAGGCCATGCATAGTTTCACCGTACGGTTGGTATCCATCCTATTCTACTATAAAAACTCAAACAATGTGTCATTCCAAAGGTAATACAAGTTTAGACTCTCAAGTTATAACTTTGCTATCCTTATTCTTATCACGTATTCTTCCCAAAGTCGACCCCCTTTTTTACATAAAAGGCTCATGTCTAAAGCACTTTCTATACTCATATACTTATTACTTCAATTGACTTGATCATCTGAGTACGTGTGCCAACTCTACCACCATCAGAGGAAGCCACGTATGACTAACGATTTGTCCAAGTGTGCAGGAATTAGGTTTACGTGGACGTAGGTGGCCTTGGTATCTGTTGGCCACGTTGGAGGTACAAGAATCGAGGTCAACATATATATTATTTGATCCTTCATTTAAAGAACTTCATTTATGAAATGGTTATGAAACAAACCTCCGTGCTCTCCTAACGGTGTAAGGTGTTTCTGCTACTTCGATGAACAAATATTACTTGCGAATGAGGTTAGAGCTTTCTCTCCCATTGTACCTCTGACATGAGAATTAGTAAGGAATTTAGGAACGTAGACTTAGGAAGAAAAGATAGAACATGTATTCAGATAGCCAAAATTTCAAGACTCATACCTCTCGCCTTAGGAGTATTTATAGGTATCTGAAACCATATAACTGCTGGGCAGTTATTGTGCTACGTGTCCCACGTAGCACCTCCCACCACCTCCACGTCCTGAGTGGAGGACCTCCACCTATCTAGCGATTAGTTGTGTCCATGATAATCGTTGAACGATTCCCATCCAACTAGATGATGTTTTTATGGTTAAGTGTTGCATTTACCTCATAGTGGTAAATGGCCAAGCATGCAAGTAGAGGGCATTGTAGTGGTAAACAGCTTGACATGCAAGTAGAGAGTCTTGTAGTGTTAGACAGCCTTATAATAGTAGGCAGACTAGTATAAATGTAGAAGACCTCATAGTGGTTGACAGTCCAACGTGGACGTAGACAACCTCGTAGTGGTAGACGACCTAGAATGCAAATAGTGAACCTTGTAGTGGTAGATAGCTTAGAATGAATATAGAGGGCTTTGTAGTGGTAGACGACTTTATAATGGTAAACGACTTAGTATGAATGTAGAGGGTCTCAGAGTGGTTGACAGCTCGCGTGAACGTAGATGGTCTCGTATCAGTAGACGACCGTCTAGCATGTAAATAGATAGCCTTGTAGTGGTAGACATCCTCATAATAGTAGACAAACTAGTATGAATGTAGAGGACCTCATAGTGGTCAATAGGTTAGCGTTGATGTAGAGGGCCTCGTAGCAGTAGACGACTTAGTATGCAAGTAGAGGGTCTTGTAGTGATAGACGACCCCATATTAGTAGATGACCTAGTATGAATGTAGAGGGTCTCATAGTGGTCGATATCCCAACGTGGACGTAGAGGGCCTCATAACAGTAAACGACCTAGTATGCAAGTAGAGGTCATGTAGTGGTAGACGATCTAGCATGGGGCACCCTACGTAGGGTGCTTATTGAGTAATCTTCACCTTGTTGGCCATCATAGATAATTATTGATGCCATCTAATATAAATTTACTACATCTTTTTGTATTCGGCCTAACTCACCTCCAACATATGTATCATGTTATATGGTGATAGTACAAATGACTATTTTTTGAATGAAAATTAATGAATACTATTCAATACTCATTAATCTATCATAAAAATCCACTCACTACTATTAAGTTCATATAGGATCGAATCCGTATATAACTAAATGTTTTGTGATTAGGTGGTTTAGACGTGTGGTGAAATGTGATTGAAGCTTAATGTTGATTGGAAATTAATGCGGCTGAAACAAGATAATGAAGTACAAGGTGGTGAGTGCAGATTTTGACAAAAATATCAAATGATGTGGATTGGAAAAGACAGATCCTAAAGTTGGGTGCACTGCCTGCTGTGGATTGAGGTTAGGACCATTAGGCCATTCAGTATCCATGTGATGACATGTGAGCATTTTTTTTTTAATAAGTCAAGAACAAAAAAGTACAGTGGAAGAAAAGAAAAGACCTTAAAACTACTAGCTGTAAGGTTGGGTGGTCCTGTGGAAACACCATTTTAGGTTCAAATCAATTTTAGATTTCTTCTTATCAGGATCCTGTGGTCTGGGATCATCCATCTAATGGTATATACACAAAACTTGAAGTACGTACCCCTACAAATTTTTACAAACATATGTATCATGTTATAGACAGGTTGTGTATTATCATTTTCAAGAATGAGGTTATTGATTTTAATCTTGTAAGTTGCAGCTAATGAAATTTCGTTAAGTTTAAGCCAATCTCTCAAGTCTCAACCAAATAGATAATATGTTCCTCATGTCGTGGCTGCCGAAGATTCATCTGTGAAGACGACAGTGAGTTATTAAAAAGAAGAAAAGCCCCACATCAAACAGTAGATTCTCCTGAGGTATCCCCCCCTATGGTTCGTGTACCCTAAATCACACCCAAATGGATCCCACAATATCTAGATTCTGCACAAAGTTAAACAAGCCTATCATTTCCCAACTTTTCGTTATCCCATTTCAACAGTACCGTTTCTCTCTTGTTCTTTTTCCCCCCAATAACAAGTATATATACCCTTCCCACTCTTCACTCCCTCCACCATCATTCCCATTTGCTCTTAATTTATCTTCTCCTCCTATACCAACATTACTTAGTTGAGGAGCAAAAGCATATATATTTAAAATTATTAGTCCTACTAAGTAAATCATGTCAGGTGTTTGGGTATTCGAGAATAATGGTGTGATAAGGCTAGTCGAGAATCCAGCGGCCGAGCAGCAGGGTGATGGAAGGCATTCGAAAAAGAAGATGTTAGTGCACTTGCCAACAGACCAAGTGGTGTCATCGTACAATTGTCTAGAGCAGATTCTGAGGGATTTAGGTTGGGAAAGGTATTATGGGGGTGATCCAGACCTGTTCCAATTCCACAAGCACTCTTCCATTGATCTTATTTCTTTACCTAGGGACTTTTCCAAGTTCAATTCCATTTACATGTATGATATTGTAGTCAAGAATCCCAATGTCTTCCATGTTCGTGACATGTAATTAACTTGTGTACTAGCTACGTCTAGGTTTTCACACTCTTGGTTGTCCTTGTCCACTTCTCACCTACAATAAATGAGCTAGACAAGATTCATATATATATGCCAGGTCTTTGCCAAAAGTTTCATTGTTCATATGCCGAGTCTTGGGGAAAATGCCTGTAGATATTAATTTGTATAGCAGCGAGGCCATATCTTCTACGTGTATTACATCCATTTTTTCTTTCAGTGAAATGTTTGTTTCTTATAATGCGTTGGTATGGTAGGTTATTGGCGTCGATTGTTTAGGGTAATCCAGTGTCGTTTGTAATTTCAAACTTATCACCAATGATACGTTTGTAAGAAATTTTAAGATAGTCACTAAAGTAGTTTATAAAGGTTTCACATATGGTGACTTGATTAGAAAAACTCATGAAATCCTACCTATTGTTGTTAAGTTCTCAAAAGTGAACTTATCATATGCGATGCGAGACATTATCGTGTTCTCATAAGAAAAAAGAGAACTCTTACATGTCAAAAAGGATTTATAGTTGTATGTGAAAACTAGGTCATGTCTCATCCTCTCTCGAAATTTAAGTCAATTATTATATGTGCATTTTTTATTTTTATTTTTGTAGAAACAAGATAATGTTTTGAGTATTTTACGAAGTAACATTTAGTGAAAATTAGGAACATCAATCTTAAAATTGAAGGTCAAAATGTCCTCACAAAAGATTGTGACTTATTTAAGAACACCAATCTTGAAAATTAAAGGCTCGTTTGAGCTTTAAACGGATTGATCAACTTGTTTGAACATAATTGAGTTTGATGTTCTATTGGACCTAGAATTTCAATCTTAGATAGTCAACCTTTCAATGCCAACATGCAAAAAGAATTAGTGAAGTTCTTGTTGAAGATGGCAAATACACTAGTTGATAATGATTAATGGAGACATTTATGATCACATGTTGAAAAACAAAAAAAGTAAAATCCCCTCCAAGATGTTCGGAGATAAAAGCGAAAGTATATATAAAAGAAAGAACATTGGTGATTGCAATTGTTCCAATACAAGTGTCAAATTGGCAAGCAACAATTTTAACCATACAAATAAATATATAAAGATATTGATTGTGCTTTGAAAGAGACGTGCATGAATATAATTTGTGAAAATGATTATGGGATGAAGTTTCCAACAAGTTGGTACCCGATGGATCCAATCGTAACAAAGATTTGATGTTTTGACATTCAACAAGGGCACGGTTGTTCACGTGAACTGGATTGTTGAAAAATTCAGCTTCTCATGGGGACACGGTTGCACGTGCATGGCTTATCAGCATCTTGTATATAAAAATATTCACTAGTCCCAATATTGTGTCGGTGTGGGAGCGGGACCAATCAAAATTCATACATATGTGCTCCTGACACAGCTCGAAATAAGGAATTTAAGCGAAAACCTTAAAAACACGATTTTTATATTCCACCAAATTATGAAAAAAATTAAACTTACAAAATTTTATTAATGAAAAGTAATAAAAAACAACAAGATAATTCTTTATTTATAAGGGTTTATATGAAACATAGTTTAAAAAGTATTACTTGTATCGTCCTCTTTTCGGAATGTTAGTATAAGCCCAAACTGAAATTCAAATGTTCTTTATCACTTACTTTTTTTCCATTTTGATCAAATTCTTCAACAATATGTTCTATATTAGTCCCTTCTACCTCCGAAGAACTCGACCACGAGTTATAATCTAGATATAAATACTCATCATCTTTATGAAAACCATACAAATCTGCCACATAAAAGTTGGTAAATCAATAATGTAGGCATTATTATTAATTCGCTTAAGTACTTTGAAAGGTCCATACTTTCTTGGTTTCAGCTTGGTCTCAGCTAGTCGATGTGAATTTACTGTCTGTCGCAGGTACTCAAAAGTAATACCTTAACCTCTACAACTAATGTAGCAGTGGAAGTAAGGGTCGATTCCACGAAAAGTATGTAATTTAATATTTTATACTTCGTACAATGATTGTGGGGAGTTTTTGTATGCAAACAATTGTAAAGAACGCAATCAATAACAATGAAAATTAAATTAACGAAAATAATCAAAAGACTAACACTAGTCTAAGTCCACATCCACCGTCGGAAATCTACAATTGATCATATATGAAAGAATAATTCAATTCATATTTTGAATATTCATCGTTGGAATTGATTCTTGTTTCTCCTTAATTTTAGTTAGTTAGAAACTAACGTTCTAATTAACTATAATTATTAAATAACCCTAAACCAGCGCTCAAAACTTTACACAATAGAGAAATCGATGAACTAGATAACACAAACATCAGTGGTTGCATTCAATCTATTTAAATATTTTTCTTAAGATTCAATAATCTCCATCGCAGAAAATTATCAAATCCTAGTGCTTCACAAGTTAAAAGGATCAAACAATTACAAATTTGATGTTTAACTTAGTGGTAGATTGTTACAATCAATGAACTAGTGGGCCCTCTAGCAATTAAACACAACAAATCACAGAAATAAATGCAGAAGAATATTCAATATGCAAAATATAAATCAAATAATAAGAAAAACTATTTAAATCTCACAATATGTGGTTCCGAGGCTTCTGTTTCCTTTGACCAAGTGTAAAAGTTTAGTTAAAATTAATGAATTTAAGAGAAATAATGAAGAATGGAGTTTGGAGGTGTTCTGTAAGTTTTGGGTTTGTTCTAGGGTTGCAAATCACATATTTATAGTTGTTTCATATGTGGTTGACTTAAATTTTTGTACTAGAATTTTTGTACCGAAAATGAACCATGCGGCCGCATGGTATAAAATCATGCGGTCGTATAGAACAAGTAAACTTAGCCCTCAAACTTTCGGAAGTAGTCTGTGCTGCCGCATGGAATTAAAGCCATGCGACCGCATGGTTTTAAATAATTTTCACTTGATAGCTTTCTGCATTTTGGTCATATCTTCCACTACCAATGTCCGATTGAGATGATTCAAGATGCATTGGAAAGATAACTTAAAGGGTTATAATTTTACATCAAATATCATCTTCTAATACGATCATTTTCCATGTCAAAAATGGGTCTATATATGAGGCTGAAAATCGGCGCATAACTTTTCGATTGGAAATTGATGTGTGATCATACTTTGATGATATTTTATTCCTTTGACGTCTTCTTTCAACTAATTGACTCCTAGTACTCTCCAATCTTCATCGTTTGGTTGGACACAACTTTTGTGTATTTGCACGTTAGTCTTTGAACTTTCATTTCCTTTTACTTTGGTCCTTTTTCATCTATTTTTTCCAAATTACGCCATATCCATAGAATTGCCACCTAAATCAAAATATGAACTTAATGAGTAAATTTTGGCACAAAATAATCATACGAATGTATAAAATAAGGAGGAAAAATATGCATTTTACATTCGTATCACACCTTATATTTGGCATGAGTCTTCTTCAATTTATGCTTTACTTCATCAAGGACTGCTAGCACCTCTTCTGTTAGATGTTCAGCAGCAACACTCTTACTATTACTCTTAGGCAACATCACCAAATCCACAACATGGTAAGGAACCTCTGTATACATAGTAGCAAATGAGGGTTTACTTGTAGCACTATGAACTGCGCTGTTGTATGCAAACTCGACTTGAGGTAATGTAAGATCCAATTGTTTGAGCTTATCTCCACAAACGCTTCGACCTATATTTCTAAGGGTCCGATTAGTGACTTCAGTCTGTCCACTAGTCTGGGAATGGGCAATGCTGCTTCGATTCAAATTCGTCCTAAACAACTTCCATAATGCAATTCAAAAGTGTCCAACAAACTTTGTATCTCGATATGATGTGATAGACTTGGGAACTTCATGCAGTTGAACAACTTCCATAGTTTGTCAATATGCAATGCATATGATGTCTTCCAACAAGTTATGAAGTGAGCCATCTTGGAGAGCCTGTCAACCACCACAACCTTTTGAGTACGAGGTAATCCCTGAGCGAAATCAATAGCAAGATCTTGCCATATGCCCTGAGGACCTGGCATTCACCAGTACATTTTGGCCCACTGAAAGAATGGGTGGAAAGAGAGCTGCTTGGTATTCAAAGTTGATTCTTTGACAGTAATTTCAACATAATTGGCATAATTGACATAGTGAATCAGATAAACTCAGCCCAGACAATAGGACCGAAATGCAAGCATTGTGGAGGGAATCATGAGAGTGTTGACTGCATCGTGGGTAGTCCTTTTGCTCAGTTAGTAGATGATGTAAATTATGCTCAAAATTTTCCAATACAGCAATACAATCAAAATCCTAACACTTATCACCCAGGCTGGATGAATCACTCAGGTTTCTAATGGAGCAACAATCTGGGAGCTCAGATTGTGCCACAGCAGATTGCATCACTAGGTTTTTAGCAAATTAAAAATAAATTTTCATAAGAAGACCTTGTTACTAAATTGGCGGATAAATCTACCCAACACATGCAAAGTACAGAAAAAACCTTACAAGTTCAGGGAGCTGCAATAAAAAATTTGAAAAATTAGATAGGACAAATAACGAAAGCACTTTTAGGAGCACTGCCTAGTGACACTGAGATAAATCCTAAACAACATGTAATGGCAGTGAAGGTCGTGGAGGAAGAACAAATCGAGGCAATAACTACCTGCAGTGGATTTCAACTACCAGAGATTAATATAAAGAGATCAGATGATACAAAAGAAAAGATACATTCCATGGCTGAGGAGCAATTGGAGAAATCTGAGGAAAACAAAGAAGCAGAGACAAAAAGAGTATCAGATGATCCAAAAGTTAAGGAAACCGCTCCTATTAAAGAATTTGTGCCATCACTACCTTTTCCACAAAGTTGCAAAAGAGAAAACTCGATGATCAATTTTAGAAGTTCTTAAATATGCTGAAAAAGCTCTAAATCAACATCCCATTCATCAATGCAATTTGCCAAATCTTGATGTATGTAAAGTTCTTGAAGAACATGATATCTAAGAAAAGAAGCTTCCAGATTGGGAAGAAGTGGCATTAACCGAGGAAAGCAGTGCAAGGCTGCAAAATAAATTGCCAGCAAAACTCAAAGACCCATGGAGTTTCACTTTACCTATTTTACTAGGCAAATAATTTCATTTTAATGCTTTATGTGATACAGGTGCTAGTGTAAATTTAATGCCTTTGTCTCCTTTTAGGAAACTAAGAGTTGTGAAAGTCAAATGATTAAATGTGACGCTGCAGCTGGCAGATAGGATGCAAAGAATTTCATTTTAACGCTTTATGTGATACAGGTGCAAGTGCAAATTTAATGCCTTTATCTACTTTTAGGAAACTAGGAATTGGGGAAGTCAAAGGATCGAATGTAACGCTGCAGCTGGCAGATAGGAGCATCAAATACCCATAGGACAAGGTTGAGGATGTGCTCATCAAGGTTGGGAAGCTGATATTCCCGGTGGACTTCCTTGTTATGGACCTCGAAGATGACCACGATATGCCAATTATCTTATGTCGAACCTTTTTAGTATCAAGTCAAACTTTAATTGACATGGAGAAAGGTGAGATGACTGTGAGGGTAGATGACGCACATGAAATATTTAAATTACATAATCCACCCAGGCAACCATTAGTCCTGGAAGAGGCCAAATATATTGTTGAAGAAATTCATCAAAGGTTAAAGCTTAAATGTCTAGGGAGCCTTACTAGATAGCATAATAGAGAGCTCAAGGTGTGGAGGGCAAAAAGCGAATTTAAAGCTGGAAATTGCAAGGACTGTAAGGCTGCAAGATTTTAGCGTGAATTACCATGATCAGTCCCTCCATACAGTCTAGCTAAAAACTATAAATTAAGCTCTTGGGAGACAACCCAATTTTCTAATCCTTTAATTTATTTTTCTTTCTGTACCACATTACATATAGATTTATTTTGATTATTAATTTACATTAGACTTAGGTACGTTTCAATTTATAGGGTATCACTATCATATCATGTTTCTCCTTAGACCATTAAATTTATTGTTGGTTATCTCAATTGTTTGGGTTAAATAATACATGTTCTAGGTTATTCGATCTTTAATATTTGATTTGATTGCTATGTGCTGGAACATGACGTCATGAAATACTTAAACCAACACAGACCAAGATGAAAGCATGGTGAAAAAGATTGTCTAGCCGTCACATAAAGTGCCTTGCACTTTTAATAGAAAAATTCGGGGAGTACTTTATTCTTCATTTTCTTCCCCAATCCCTTATATTCTTACTTATACTTTATGACATTAAGGAAATGTCGATTTTAAGTTTGAGGATGTGAAAAACTTTGAGTTTTTACTTTTCGTGTGTTTTTTGAGTGTTTGTGTGTTTGTCCTTCGTTATTGATTTAATATATAATATTAAAAAAAATTCAAAGAAAAATTTGAAAAACTTGATATTATACATACACTAGAATTAAGTTGGATATTGTGATGCTATGAGTTGATTCATATAATTGATAGATTGATATAGTTGGATATAGATGCTTTACCTAAACCACACTAAATTACTTATTTTTAGACCAAATTTAGCACAGTTTAGGGGTGATTTTACTATTGTAGGAAGATACGGATGTGGACAGGGATTCCATGTGTGAAAACATTTTTGTGGATTGTCTTAGATTAATGAGATAAAAATTGATGAAAATCTTAAGTTGGAGGTCAGTAGGTTGATAAGGGACATTGCACTAATCAAGACTTAAATTTTTTTAAAATGTGAAAATTCTCTTCGAAACCTTTTGACTTGAGTTATTAACCCCTGTAAGGGTGTTTAAAACCTGATATCCTAAAGTCATCTGATTTGGTAGTTATCGGCCTAAAGTCTATTACAACATTTTTTGATGAAATTTGACTTTTGATGAATGATTAGCCTAAATTGAGTCTTGGAGGTCGAAGCAATCAAAGAATTGGAGAATCCTTATTTATTGATGTGTTGACTTACAATTAGAAAAGTCTACCTAAACTTGTGAAGGTGAGATAGTAAAGAAAAATTCAACTTTAGATTCTACACTGGGAAAAGAGTGAAAAAAGAATAAGTTTGGGGTAAATCATATGAGATGTGAAATGCTATATTTGACCACAGAGGGTTGGAATTTGAAGCAACTTGTCAAGTCATGATTGTCTACTTAGTTCTTCACACACGTCAGTTTTGCATTGGAAGAGTGGATATTGGTTTAGAATTGTGACTTCGAAACAATTTGTAGATTTAGTACTGTAATTTCAAATACTAAGATAAAAAACTAGATTATCTAACCAAATATTTTTGTATGCTTGTGTATTTGTTGTTATTTAGGTTATAATTTTGTTTGGGGACAAACAAATGTTTACGGTTATGGGGTATTTGATAAGTGTATTTTACCCTCCGTGACATGTGCAAACATCAGATTTCTCTTGCATCCTTTGAAAATATGGTGTGTGGGCCCACCAACATAACACAAATTGAAGCAAAGTAACGTGCCCATTATTGTCCAAGATAAATTGCTCATATTTTTGTCATTTTCCAATTTACAAAGCACTACAATGATTCATACACACGAAATAGTAATTTAAAAGGTAAATGGACAACATTATTGTACGATAACGACATTGTTATACGAACACACGCTTACTGACTTTAAGTCTAGTAATCTCGAAAACGATCCCACTCATTACGTTGCATTTCTGGTGTATTCATTTAAGCAGTGGCTTCTTTCTGTTCATCTGAAAGTTCAACCTCCGTCGCGTCCAGATCCGTCTCCACAGTTGCGAATGCCTCATCTACAACCCGTCTGACCATCATAGAACTGTTGAAAATGATACAATATATCTGACCCTTTATACGAAGCCATGTACCCAGGTCTATGGGTGAATCCAAGGTCGACAAGATAATATTTTCTCAGGGCAGGATGTGGAGAATCAATTTTAAGATTGTATAGCTCGTGCCAGTATGCGTGGATCGTGCGTCGTCCTCGCCCACCCTGTATGCACAAATGTGAAACATAAATTGAAATCACATGCTGCAAGAACATTTTGTGTTGGGATGCCCTTGCGTTCGATAAAATTCACTCGTTCGTCCCGCGGCATGATAGTTTTGACGTTCGTTTCGTCAATCTCACCTATGAAATTTTGAAATAACAAATGCTTGTTCATATTTGGTACGTGATGCTCTACACCGTGATTATAGTTTAGATCAGGTCTTATTAGACGTTCACTAAATTCCCCGACGGCTCCGAGCACAATCTTGAAGTAGTGTCCAACAGTTTCCAAAGAATGATTGAATAGCATTTGAACCTGTTTGTATCCTTTTCCATGCGCTAATATGCACAAAAATATCCCTACTTGTTCATACATGTCTACATGCTGGCCACTACGTAGTATGTATTTGTCATGGAATATATGTGTGAATGCCCGCAGCGTTGCAGGATACATCCAAAATTCAGCATAATATTTTTTGGGACTATATTTCATGGCATCCAGCATGAACATGTGTCCGTTTCTTGCAAATGGGAACCTCCTCATCCGCGTTGCCCTGCATGTTAAGCATCTCCCTGTTAGCCCTTTTGCTCAGAAACTTGCAAGTCCAGAAGTACAAGTCAATTTTTTTCTATAGTCTGCCCATCACCAGCAACTCTATCATGAGTGTCTTTGCATCAATCACAGCAAGACCTACCAAAATGTCGATTTTTTCAGCTACTTGTTGATTGCAGAGACGTCGCGGTCAACATAGTACGACAAATCCCTGGCTCATATTTTTTTCTCTCTTCTCTTTTGTGTTCTTGCTGTCGACTGACGTTTGTCTCCACTTCGCGGCCTGGAGATGTCCATGCTGGTTGCAGCCCCACCAGTTTTGTCATCCTCATCACTTGACCCGCTGCTCTCCTTGTTGTTCGGATGAGCGTCGCGCAAGTCTTTGTAACCACTATCTTCAAACATGGCGAATCCTGTCCGACACATCTGCGACGGTGTGATCGTATACTTATCGCTGTCGAAGGCATCCCTGAACAACACCTTGTAGCTGTATACCTCTCTGCAATCTTTGTCTCTGTATTTTTTGTAGTCCTTGTTTTCCTGTTTAACATGCAAAATATAAAAAGAAGTATCCAGTATGAAATGTGGAAAGCAAAAACTACAAAACAATCATGAATGGAAAATAATAATAGAGGAAAAATTTAAATTGACAAATAAAGATATGAATCCAATTGCTAATTCCTCGGCTAAGTTGTTGGAGTGCCAAGTTCATGTCAGATTCATCATTCATGTGAGAAATTTCAAGTTCCAGCCAATGTTCATCCTTTGATCAACATGAGACGCAATGCTAATGTTTGCACATTAGAGACGAGTAAAATTAGATTTCACGGATAATTTGCGACAATCATGAAAGGGAAAAGACAAAAGTAAGATGGATAGAAAGGCTTTAAGAGCCGTTACGGGATAACTTGCCTTTTTATAGAACAACTTCCTCAACAAGCCAATTTGGGTCGGTCTCATCTTAAACTCTTCTAATTAGACAAAAATTTCAGAAAATCATCCAAATAGGTCAAAAGCAACTTCTTAGCCTCAAAAGGACATCCTAGCTCTTCAAAAGTCATACCGACAAACCATAAATGTGCTTGCAAGATATGCAAATGAAAGTAAAGAAAACCTGCAGGCTGCAACAAAGTGTTCTCTCTTCCAACGATAAAATATCATCGCAGACACAGAGAGATCGAAAATAATGCAAAGCACGAACTGCAATCACAATAAAGAACATAGAAAGTATGATATAGTGCAACACGAACATCCAAGCTAAAGACCTAAAACATGGAGTTTCAATTGGAAATGCTGCTATTGTAAAAAAATATGGTACTTTAATCTTTCGTTCCCACCACTCATTCAAGGCAGCAATTGTTCCTATTATGGAGATGTACTCAACACTAGAGCAGCTCAACAGCTCCATGAGTCATTTATGCTTTTGACGAAGACAATCCCAATGATTCTTCAACTGTTGCTTGGTCCAGACATGCCCGGAGTTGGTGTTGAACAACTGGATCACTTGGTCTCAGTTGTATTTTGTGAAGCACTTCCCGTTATGGTGACCGTCGACTATCACCGTCTTGCATGCAACAATGAAAATTTGGTTAACATGTTTGCTCCAATGGGCACTCTTTCGGGTCGGTGCTTGGGTCTGGCTTGGAGGAGGGTTGGAGGTGGACGAGGAACCGTTGTAACCCATCTGCGATGACAAGTGGCAAACATCAAATTGTGAAATTTTTTTAGGGACGGTCATGAGGTAATAGGCTCTGACGTGAAAATAAAAATCATTGAAATCGTTGACCCTTACCCATGACAGCCGTGGATCCATGGTGTGAGCGTGGTGTCTCCGGTCGAAAACGTTACTCCGTTCATCGGGTACTCCTCTTACTCCCAGAGGGAAGGATAAGTGAGGACATTGTGCTCTGGGAACAATTTTGATGGATGAGGTGTCTTGGGTGCGGATCTGGGAAGTTACTTCACGACTGGTTGTGTTGAAAGATTTTGGAGGCAATGATTTTTGTGGAAGGGGAATGATTTACTTTGGGAGAGAGGAATTGTTATTTTTGTTGAGGCGTATATTGAAGAGGGTAAATTTGGGAATGAGAGTGTAAATAGCCTGAGTTGGTACTATAAAGCTGTCAGAATTTTTTCAATTATAAATTGTACAATGGTCCATTTTTTGCTCACCAACGGTCCAAATTGTAATAGCCAATGCGCCCAGACAGGTCCTTAAATTAAAATCTTTTCAAGTCAATTCACTGTCGTCACCCTACGTACCCACCCACCCTACCTACCACATCCCATCACATCTCATCTTATCCCATCCTATCATATTACTTAAATTGAAATCTTACCAATTCAATTCACTGCGACATATAATCTGAACAAAAACTCTTTCTCTACATATATATACATAAACACAAATATAAGGATATATATATATATATATACGGTGTGTACGGATTTATTTGTTGTGACCCTCTATGACCAAGTCTGTATTAATTGCAATTGGTTGTGACCAATTCTGTGTTAATTATGATTGGTTGTGATTGTATGTGTTGTGGTGCTGGTTTGCGGTGTGTGCAAATTTATTTATGGCGACTCTCTGTGACCAAGTCTATATTAATTGTGATCGATTGTGATCAAGTCTGTATTAATTATGATCCATTGTGACCGTATGTGACCGCAATACCTAAAACGCTGCTACCATCTCAACAACACCACCACTACACAGATCAACTCCAATGCAATGCACTATTATCATTGATGAGCAGATGATAAGTAAAATGATTTATCATTGATAGGTCATTGAAGATGATAGACTCCTACCAAAGGCATCGAAGACAGCGAGACCAAGTGTCACGCAGTGAGAATGCTTATCTCCCCATTCGGCACGGCAAACACGCTAACAACTGGACGTGAGGCCTATTTTACCAAAGAGTGTACTAATGATATGATCATATGCAGGTATTTTCCCTAATATCCTACTCATAGCGTGTATATGTGTCAGTTGTTCGAACTTGTCGGCCTCAGAATGAGGGAAAGGCGGCCTTGAGACGTAGTACCTCGGGAGCCAAACTTGCAGTCCGTGAAAGTTGGTATCAGAGCGGAACCTCTCGAGCATGCGGTGTTGTTATGGGACAATGTCGTGTGTTCTTGCGGAGAAAAGATTTTGGGCCACGGATTGTGTCGGCAAGCTGGCGGAACACGATGAAGGAAGCTGTGGGGAAGACGGATGAAAAGGGCAGCGTTGCACAATTGCCTATGTGCCTTTCAAAGAATTTTGAGGAGCGCGCATTGTAGGGCACAATGACGAAGATTGTGTTTTCTATTCGACATGCGTTGATGCGCTGCGGTTTGAAGGCAGTCCACCTGAAGAACTAATACTCAGAGGGGCATAGGGTGAAGGTTGGTGTCGGAGGCGGTAAGTACGAGTTACTGCGGGTTTGTGAATGCCCGTCTTTGTTGTGTGATTTTAGTGAACCCCTAGAAAATCTGGAGTTGAAGAACATCGACGGTTGGCTGGGGTTGTTTCTAGGGATTCGATCTATTGATTTGTTATAACTTTATTGTTTATTCGATTTGGATTTGTAAATCTGAAATAAAAAATGTACTTTGTGAGATAAGGGGTTGGGATGGGGTGAGGAGTTGGGAGAGAAAATAATTGCTTGCAGTGAGGATATGTATATTATATATTTATTAATTTGAATTACTTCCTGATTTATGGAAGTATTTTGTAAGATTGTTAATTGTGAGATATGAGTCTTATAGTGTAGTAAATGTGTATTGTTCCCTCACTTTTTTTTGTTCCTTTTCGGTCCAACTATTCCTCAATCTACTCGGCCATTTGTTCTACGTCACTATCACAGAAGTTGTCCCTTGCCTCGAAAATATACTACAGTATAGAGGTAAAGCCTAGCCTGGGATAAGGACGTTCAAGGATGGATGTCCAATGGCATGGCCTAGTTACCTCGATGGGTACATGTTGAAGAGGCGAAGTCGAAGCGGAATGTTGACTTTCTGTGGCCTCTTGCTTTATTTTTACGAAGGTGACTGCTATGTGGCCTGCCTCATAGGCAAAAGGCGTAAAAGTTTTAATTGTATTTTTTAAAATAATAATAATAATAATTATTATAATCTGCTTATGACGTCTTGATTACACAACATCTTAATAACTATAAAGAAAACTAGTTGATGAATCTGCAAATAAACAATTATTTCCTGAATTGCCTTCCTCAAAGGTGTGTTTTGGTCAAGTATCAGAATATAGCAAGGATTGTTTCTGACTGATGTCCAGATAGGCGTTAATCATTTTTGGATATTCAATCACTAAGTTGGTATCGCAGAATATAGTACGCTGATAGCTACATAAATTACTCAAGTCATTATTATAATGTATCTGGATTGTTAGAGACGGTTTTAACTTGGCTTTTGCTTGTTGCTTGCTTTATGGTTGAGTAAAACAGATGATCCATGCTGTGGAATCCCGATTTGAAACCATGTAGAAAATATCTGATGCTGAGAGAAACTACTTAGTAACTGAGTCTATATATATCTTCTCTGCTTCTGTGTTCGAGGTGTGCTCTATAAATCGGTGGGGGTGTTTTTAGAAAAGGTCTGCTGAGTGGGTTGCTCCAACAAATCACTTCGTCTATTGTCTAGTTATGCCCAGGCCAAGCAGGCATTTAAGTTAGAAGATTCTGCTAACTGAGCTTTGCTTGGTTTTATGTTCATCGAGTATCCTTTGATGATTTTCAAATAAATCAGAGTGCAATGTTTCTTTAGTTTATTGCAGAACTCTCACAATAGGTCAAGTGCAAGGAAAGTTATTTTCATACGGTGATGGATCATGTAGTTATATATTTTGACTTAGAAGATTATAACCAAAAATCACGTTATATAACATTTTACTGAATCGAACCACCTCTTTGACAGAATTAAGGTGTAGGTATTTCGCATAATTGTAAGGTAAAAAAGTCGATAATTTCGTTTTAAATCAATAATTCCATTGGTGATCGTAATAAAAAATATAGAAAGAAAACAAACTATCGAAAAATAAAAGATTGAAAAGTTGATAATAAAAATCATAAATAAAGCATGTGGAAATTTAAATTACATGATATCATCAATGCAACATATAAGTAGCTAGACAACCAATCAAATTCTACCTCTTTTCTGGGAAAGTCAAACATAATAATCCATAAATTTTAAAAAAAAAATTACAAAAACTATAATTATTCAAGTTGCAACACTCTATAATAACTTGGAGAGTTGCACATTTTAAGTCACTAAGCATGCATAGGCCCTATATGGCATTTGAATTTTCTCCACTAATATATAATAAGTTGTAAATATAATTAATTGTTCGACTAAGATTTTCATGTTTTGTTTCACGGGTTAATATATTAAATTAAGTTCCCCTAGCTAGCTAGGGCCCCCAAAGCGGGTCATCGGTTTCCTCTTCACAATCGCTCATCTCATATTCGTTAGTGATAAATATAGATTCTTCCAACATTAGTAGTGCATTCCCCATTTTTGGTGAGTCCAAAGGTGACTCTTTTATGGCCTGAATTTGTGTTGGTGACAGTCCTACTGTCACCGGTCCTTGATCGGCCGCAGCAGAAGTACTCCCCGTCCTGGAGCCATCCCATGATCTCCCGGCAAAGGCTGAAGCCGCCTGTTGGGCTGCCAATCTTATATCTTCAGGAGTTGTGCTAGTTGGACGGGGAAGACTAGGTGCCAATTGTGGAAAATTAAGGTGTGCAGATTGACCCCTAAGGTGCAATGCAGCCACATCATATGCCACAGCTGCCATTTCTGGTGTCTCAAAACTCCCAAGCCAGATTCGAGTTTTCTTACCCGGTTCGCGAATTTCAGACACCCATTTCCCCCATTTTCGCTTCCTGACACCCCGGTAGGCCGAACTTAAGCCACTCTGCAACTTGTTGCCATCCATGCCTAGCTAGATACTTTTTAGTACTGATGAAGTAATTTATTAGGATAGATTCATGCATATATATATATAAGTAATTTGATAAGTTGAAGGAAGTTTCCAAGAAATTTGAGTAGGCACAATCCGATAGTGATCTTAGGATTGTGTATGAAAATAATGCGGGACAGTTTTCCAGCATTCTTGTCGTTCCATTTTCTACTGCACTAAATCATTTTAATTTAATACCATCCTGGTAATGTTAGTCTATGGAGACTTGTTGAATACACGTGTAAAAAAATTGGCTGTTGTAAGGAAACGAAAAAAGGTCGAAAGAAAAGACAAGGGACAAGGTTGGTAGAATTATAGATTTTCCTGTTGTAAGACACGGTTTTATCCGACGTGGACATAGTCATAAAGGTTGAATCTTACGTTAGTATTACAAATGCCATGTGTAGGTTTGGAAGTCACTTTGCAAGGATTTTTGACGTAGACTACAGATTTTTTTAGCATCATGTTTCTAACATTACATAATTAGATATAGTTATGGTAGTGAAGTGAAGGTTCGAAAGAAATACTCAATTTTTTAGCATTTTTTTTTTTAAGACTTTTCCTTTGAGTTTACCTAACTTCGCATAATCTTGATGACTTGAAAGATGTCCAAACAAATATTATAGAATTGAAGTATTTGAAGCAATGATCAACATGATTAGAGCCAAGATGTTAAATGTATAAAAGAACGAATAATAACATTTTATCTACCATCATATATGTACGTTTAGGATCAAATCAATTGTCGGTAGTGCTCGACACTCAACACCTAAATCAAACAATAAGTTTGAGAATGATTTAAGATAATGAGCACAAGAGTATTAAGCACAATTATTTTAAATAAATTGTTGTAATTCTCCGTCAAATATGTAAAATAAAAGATGGATATTTTCAAATGTAATCGTCAGCCAATGAATAATTTAATGCATCAAACCGACAATTTATGTATTTTGACCTCTTTTAATATATTTAGGGCGACTTCTTTCCTTGAAAAATCGTCATAGTAGAAACACATTAATTATATGAATTTTATATAATATATGTGGACCACAAAAATCCGATGCAGATGGACTAGAAGCACCGTCATGAACCGGATTAAATTTATGAATCATCATTTTGATGTTAACCTTAGAATGCCCCTCCAAACAACAACATATATATTATAATTCATTTAAAACTAATCCACCCCTCATCTTGGGAAACAGCTGTAATCTGTTTACTAATTAATACATTATTTTTCTGTTTCCATTCTTCCTCATTCTTCTACGATCATGTTTTTCAACTAAAAGCGAGATCCTCCTAGATCCTTCTTTGCCTCAAGTGAGTGGATTGATTGGCGAAAACGATTCAAACACGAAGCACGCTAGGATTGTGTATGAAAGCATAGCATAGAAAGGAAATAGATGTTGAATCATTTGATTTTTTTGAAAGTTTAAGATGCCAACTAGAAATGTTACATATTTAAATCTTATCTTCACGTCCCTCATGTGTGAGCGATTTTTTCATTTATATTATAGACATGTTAACAATTTTATTGTACAAGTGATGACGAGACTTAATCCAAAGATCTTTGTTTGTTGTTATATTATATTAAATCATTTGATCTAAAAATTTAATTCAATGTGGAGTGGAGCGATTAATTATAAGAAAGGAAGTAATGGTGTTCGCTCTTTAATTAGTCTGTTGACTGCATCTACTTTGACACCAGAAAACAAAAAAGAAAGGGTCAAAAAGCGTGAATAAAGTTGAGTAATGACTTAATGACTAGAAAGATATAAAAAAATAACCTCCGGTAATCCTCGTTGAAGTGAAACCTTTTCTTACATGCCGACAAAATCCCTTCATTAGACCAAGGCCATGTTTAATTTCGAATTTTCTGTATTTAACTTCTATAATTAATAATGATGGTATTATCTAAGATCTTAATTGGCGCCCATAATAACATTGTAGAAAGCTCTAAAGGAAACTTGAAGCACCATGGTTGAAACTATTTGTTTGGTTTTGTGACAAAAATTCTATATGATTTAGAAATTTGTTGCACGAAGAAAGCTTGATTAATCTTGGTTTAAAAGTCCAGGTTGATTAGGAATCAAAATTCATGATGTTTTGAAAGTTTGATTGAATTAAGAACTTTTGAAATAGATAAATTAGCGTTTTGAAGCACTTGGGATAGAGCCGGGGCACAGGTTCACATCGCCTAGGCACCAGGAATCGAAGCAAGAAGAAAATAAGACAGGGACCTGGCGCTTGGGCACCAGGCACGCAACATCTAGAAGCTACACCCAGTGCCCAGCCACTGCGATGGTGGTGCCTAGGCGCTATTGGTAACGTGTTTTCTCAATTTTCTTGTTTTATCCGGATTTGTGACTTCTTTTTCATCTTGGACTCTACAATTTCGAGATTTGACTTTTATAAATACTCTGCAAGGTATAGACACTTCATAAAGGTGAAAAGAAAATATTCAAGAGAGATTATAACAATTAGATTGAATACACTAAAAGTAAGAGAGAATTGTTTAGATTAGATTGAGATTATCAAATCTTGTAAAATAATTTTTTTTCTTGGTATAATAAATTCTCATCTTCCATAATTTTCTTGATTATTGTGTGATCCATTAAATTTCATATTGTTCATATTTATCGTCTTTAATTATTGGTAGATTTTCATTTTGGCAAATCAAGATGTGAACAGTTATTGCTTAATTGGATCTTGATGATAATTTGTTGGGGATTGATATAATGCTTGCAGCAATGACTGCGGTGGAGAAATAACGGAAGGATCGGAAAGCCCTATCTCAGATATATCTTCATCTTTCTAGCGAAATTTTTTAGGACGTGGTAAAGGAGAAAAGTACCGCTGCATTGTAGTTGAAGTTGGAGCAGCTTTGTATGACAAATAGCTTGACAAGTAAGTTACACTTGAAACAGCGCTTGTATTCTCATCGCTTGACGGAAGGTGGATTTTTGGAAGGTCATTTATCGGTATTCAAGGAAATCGTCGCTGATTTGAAAACGATGGAGGTTAAGTATGATGAAGAGGATTTATGGCTAATATTGTTATGCTCGTTGTCGCCTTCATATATGACTTTTGGAGATACCATTTCCTATAGTCGGGATACTTTTACAATTGATGAGGTATATAATGCGCTTTATTCTAAGGAGAAGATAAAACATCTGATCATCGTTCTAAGGCTCATGGACAGGGTTTTGTTATTCGTGAGAGGAAGAGGGGTAGAGTCAAGGATGGCAACAACGGTATAATCTGTTGGTATTGCAACAACAAGGGGCACATGAAGAGGGATTGCTATGAGTGCGGAAGAGGTTTGCTACTACAGATGAGGATGAACAATCCGAAAATTTCGGTAATATTAATGCTGTAGAAGAGAACGGTAAAGGAGATTTATTGGAGATTACAGAAGTTGACTTCATGACGAGGATTGAATTCTTGATTCATCTTGTACTTTTCATATGTGTTCAAACTAGGATTGGTTTTCTTCATATGAAACAGTTACAAGGGGTTCTGTGATGATGGGAAGCAATAAGCCTTATGGAATAGCTGTGATTAGTAATGTCAAAATCAAGATGCTGAATATGACGGTTAGAACACTTGGACAAGTTTGATATGTTCCAGGTATAAACAGAAATCTGATCTCTTTGAGTACTCTTAATTCAAAAGGGTACAGGTATACCCATGGAGGTGGAGTTCTAAAAGTTAGCAAGAGTGCTCGAGTTGTGTTAAGGGGGCGGAGAAAGTCCCGGTTATATGCGTTGGAAGGTTCAGCGATCATGGAGAAAGCATCTGCAGCTTATGGTTTAGTAAGCGGTAACTCGGGTAGAGTTAGTTGTGATCAAGGTTGTTCGTGGTGATTTGGACAATAATATTGGGAAACCTTTACTAGCTCAGGTGGAGCTGGTTGTGATCATGTTGATCATGTTACTCATGGTGATTTGAACAGGTTTGACAACTCAGGTGGAGTTGGGGTTGCTTGTAGTGGTTCAAGCAGGTTTATTGACTCAGCTGGAAATGGAAGTGAACGGGATTATTCAAACGAACATGAATGCATCTCTTGGACTTGAAACAAGTAAAGAGATTACTATCATGTAACATTACTTATGCCATCGTGCTTCAAGAACCTAAAGTCGTTCTAAATATGTTTGGAACAACTTTGAAAGGCTTATCGGCACAAAACGTCTATATGTTTGGTCTTTATGTTCATACGTTTCAATTTTTTGTATTTTCACCCCTATTCCACGTTTCATTATCGAAAACATCATTACGTCCATCTATTGATAGTTCCACTGTTAAATGTGCACTTGAACTCAGTTTTATTTTAAAACAAGAAGGGTAAAATGGTGAGGCCACTTCCAAAAAAAAAAAGTCTTTTTCTCGCAAGAACATAACAGACATGCATAGCACACGCCCATTTTCCTTTCGAAATCTCAACATTTCACGTCCCTCTCGCACCCATTCCCTTCCTCCCCTTCTCCAATCATCTTAGATTTGTCATCCCATCGTGAGATATTGTATGCACGTAGTGGGAAAATTGGGAGAAGGAAATTTTTACCAATAGTTTTTTTTTAAAATTTTTTATTATTTTACAGTTCATTTGTGAATTGCAATTTCTCGCAATGAATTGTAAATCTCTTTTGCTGATAAGAGTGAATGATGGACTGAGTAAGAGCCAAAATATGTCTGAATGTTGTGGTTTTTTATTGTTGAATGCTGAATAGGATATATAGTCATGATGAACTCTTTTGGTTGTTACTTCATTCTCTTGCTAATTTTTTTTGTTCTATTTTCGTTCAACAGTTGTATTTGCTGTGTTTATTGATATCATAAATTTGATTTGCCGTCTTTAAATAGTAATTGTTTAACAGTTATATTTGCTTCTTGAATAAGATTTGGAGTAATAATTTGTCCATATTCCTGATCATTGTCAATTGCAATTGAAGGGATAGTTACACATTCCCTCTCGAAGATAAAATTCCTAACCTTATCTTTCCCTGGAAACTCTACATCCTCAATGCATTGAGCATTTCTCATTTCGAAAATTGATCTTGCAGTGTGACCATAAAATTTGTAATCCCTTGACCTTTTAGCATATTCAATAAAATAGCAACTGACAGTTCTGTAGTCAAATTTCTTTTCATTAGGCCTATAGGGTCTTGCCTCAGCTGGACAAACCCCAAATGTGCAAGTGTTTCAAACTAGGCTTTTTGCCCATCCAAAACTCATAAGGGGTTTTGAGAGTTGCTTTACTTGGAACTCTGATCGTTTGATTTCCCGCAAGTAAACGAGATCGTGAACAATTAATATAATAGTGTGTATAGTCTCGAACCCACGAGAACTAAGTATTCAATCGAGTTCAAATTAATAGCAACATTAATCGAATAGCAAAAAATATTTTGAGTTTTCTATACTAATATCTAAATTATTGATTAAATTGTAAAATAATTTAACTGATTTTTTTTTAAATATGTGAAAGTATTGCTAAGATGTCGAATTTCCCTTGTTAATCCACTTTTAGCACAACAAATTAACGTGACAGTTTGTAGTCATTCTTGTATGTCAATGTGCCTAATGTAATTGAAAACCTTTCTAGATAGTTATCAAATATATTCCCCTCATGTGATATTTCTATCTCTCGATAAAAAAATATGGTAATATGGTAAATGCATTAAACGATCTAGAACACCTATAAAAATCATGTAAAGTATAGATGTATATCTCTATTAACTATCGAACTTTACAATATTTATTATTTTTAGTTAAAAACCAATTATCTCTTTTGATAATAATAGATTCCAATAAATCATCCCAATTAATAGTTAATTAATTAAAAGGTCGGTGAAAACAATAATAAATATCTAAGAAAACTAGTCGTCAAAATAATTAATTAATACCAGAAATCTCATAACAAGGGTTCATTTTATCCTAAAAATGTATAAAACTAGCATAACATATCAAAACTACAAGAAATTATATTTAAGTGAAAATATATAACCCGAATTTTGATAAATTAAGAAGATGAAGATGAATATTGAAATCTTGAATCTCTTAAATGATTTCTTGATGAATCTCCACTTGCGATATTGGAGTATGAGATGTATATGAGAGGTCTCCAATATGTATTCTGTTGTTAGGTATTTGTAGGAGTAGAACATTTATTGAAAATCACGTTCAAATTGATTTTCAAAAGAGTTCCAATCGAATAAGGAAAGTTGCCTTTTCGCACGGATTTTTTGCCTCTGCACAGCAGTTAATATTTTGGCCATAACTTTCTTTCCCGATATTTGATTGAGACAATTCAAAGTAAGTTGGAAATCTAACTCAAAGGGATACAAATTTTATGGACATAGAAATTTTTCAATTCGAAAGTTTACTATGCCAAAAATGGATCTTAATTTTCGACTAAAAATCTAGAATATAACTTATACGATTGGAAATTGATTTTGATAATATTTTTGATCATATTCATTTCCTTTTTGAATTATAATTCCATCCAATTGCCTCCAAGAAATTTTTAAAGTATCGTCTTGTGGTCCGAATCAATTATTGAATATTTGTAATTTGGTACTCAAACTTTGGACTTTGCCATTTTCCTTGATTTTCTTTTGTTTTTTTCCAATTTCTCGTTCAACAATTAAGTTTTACCTATTAAACGTAAAATACAACAATTTATAATATATTTTTTCAAAAGAACTATCAAATATAGCTATATTAAGCCCCGAATAAGTGTATAAAATACACTTATTAAACTCTGTTGAAAATATAAGCTACAGTCTTTAGAGCTTCTCCCCATAGAACTTCTAGTAAGGTAGAATGACTAATCATATTCCTTACCATGTTCTTAAGTATTCTATTTTATCTCTCAGCAATATCATTCATGCTAGGGGACCCTGACATGATGTAATGTGTGACTATTCTACGTTCATCTAGAAATTTAGCAAAAGGTCTTTAACGTTGTTTTCCTGATTCGTCATGTCTACCATAATATTCACCACTACAGTTTGATATGAGTATTTTATTCTTTTGTTGAATTGATTTTCAACCTCAATCTTGTAAGCCTTGAATATGTCAAGTGCTTGGAATTTATCATGAATTAGATATAGCTAGCCATAACGAGAAACATCTTCTATAAGCATAATAAATTATTTTTAACCATTCCAAGAAACCGAGGAGAATGACCTATAGATATTCGTATGTATTAGTTCTAAGACATTCAAAGTTTCTATTGGCATATAATCTCCCTATGACACAAGCTGTTTTATTCTCTTTTGAAAGATGTGACCTAATCGTTTATACCATAATGAAATGAAATTTTCATTTGTTAATTTAGGTTTAATACGACGTGAATTCACGTGCAATGTTTCATTATAAGGGGAAATCGAATCAAGCAAATATAGATTATCATACACTGATAAAGAACTGGTGCTCACAAGATTTGAATCAATAAAAAGATTAAATTGATTATTTCTAAATGAACAACAATAATCAAATTTTTTCAATACAAAAATAAAAACCAAATTTCGTCTAAAAAATTGTACCACAAAAGTCACTTTCAAATCTAAATAAAAACTAGTCTTTAGTAACTAATAATCCAAAAGTCCATATAGCCTCAACTTCAATTAATTTGTCGTCGCCCGTATAGATGAATCTTTCAGCATCGTTTGGTTTTCGATTGTTCAGACAACCCTGTATAGACATACTTATATGAGTAGTGAAATCGAAATCAGTCCACCAAGTATGTGTAGGTACTGAAATTAAATTAACATCGAAACAAACCAAAGTAAAAAATGTATCTTTCTTTACATGCTAGTGTACTATTTAGTACAATCCCTCTTCAAATGTCCCAAAATTTCACAAAAGTAACAGCCAAATAATTCTTCATTTTCAGGTTTCTGTTATTTCTTTTGAGTTGGACCGGATGCAACTTTCTTATTCTTTCTTTTCTTAAACTAGTCTTTAGAGGTACTTGCGAAGTGAGAACTTTCCATTCTGTCTTGCTTCAGCCTTTCTTCGTCTTGTATACAACATGAAATGAGTTCATTAAGAGTCCACTCCTTCTTTCGATAGTTGTAACTGACTTTGAATTGATTAAATTCTACAGGAAGAGAAATTAAAACCAAATTCACGAGCAAATCATCAAACAACTTGAGTTTTAGTGCCTTTATTTTTGCAGAAATATGAGTCATATTTATGATGTACTCTCGAATGTTTCATTTACCTTATAATAAAACTAAGCGCATCAGAAGTGTACTGATTTGGACTCTATCTCTTTTCGCAAAGTTTTTTTCAATTTCTTCAAAAAATTCGTTGGCAATGGTTACCTTATCAAACACAATGCTCTTGAATGATTATGAAATTTCACGCTTCATGATCATAAGACTTGCGCGGTTTAAATGATCCCATTTATTAAAATATCTTTTTTTTTCATTTGTGAAACTTTTATTCGTAATTGCAATGGGTTGTTGAGTCTTTAACGCATTGTCTAAGTCCATACAGCCAAGAACGATATGAACATTATCTTTCCAGTCCTTAAGTTGGTTCCATTAAACACAAGAATTTAGTTGTTGTTGGCAAATATTGAAGAAGCAAAAGTATTAACTGAATAGAGAGCAAAATCAAAGAAATATGCTCACATGAGAATCCGTATTAAATAATTAATAAATTCAAATAATGATAGACACTATCACGAGGGACTGAACACAACATTGATATACATAAATGACAACTTTTAAGTGGCACTCTTAGTGTAGTAAT
>CAIGRB010140393.1:67280-83781 GCA_903798255.1 Fraxinus quadrangulata | reverse complement strand
ATACGAGTGTTATTCCGTGAAATAACGCGAATTTCAAAGCATTCACTTGCGTAAACTACTCATGCTATGGATGTGGGAGCATTAACTCCGTTCCTGAGGGCTTTTGAGAAGCACCAAGTACATTTACATGCAACCGCAGGAAATATTTACCCACAAAATGCAGCACAGTTTAGAATAGCATCTCTAGTTCATTTTACTAACATCAAGTGCCTAAAAATGTATAATTTAACATGCCATGCCATCTCTTTCTCTCTTATCAATGTGCATCGCTAACATTGCTGAAAAAGAGTTGAACTCTTGAAACTCGCGAGTATTTAGACAATATGACTAATCTGCAATTTCATTTCCAGAATTTAGAAACATCATGTTTCCTCAATGCTAGAAGATGATCAGCAGATGAATGATAAGTATAGAAAGCCAGCTACTGCCAGGTACAACTAAAGCATCAAAAGAGATACGGAACATCAGAAAGAAGTGAATATCAGAGAACGAAATTCAAAAGATGCATTTGCACTGAATCACCTGAATCACCTCATTCAACCAAGTATGCATATTTTAATTATATCTTTTCTTTGTTCTTCATCTTTCAACACAACAATTCCCAATCTCTGAATCAAGCTCGTAATCATTTCATTTAAATACAAAAATATATCTTGTAGTATCAAATTCCTAAAATTTCTGTCAGGTCAACAAAGATCCATCCTTAATCCAAATAGTTAAAATCATTTCTTTATCCCTCTCATTTTAGGGCTCGTGTTCCATGTTTCACTACGATCAACTACTTAATGAAGATGTCAAGTTTCCCAAACAAACTCATGCCAAAAACAGAATTCCAAAACCCTCAAAAACTTTCAAGCAAAATTATCACAAATTAAAAAAATCAACAACTACAAAATCAAAAAACATCCTAAATATCACGCCAACTGATCAGTTACAAACATCATCAATTAAAAAAAATAAATAAATAAATAACGACCGAACCCTAAATAAAGAAAGAACAAAAATTATAAATAAACCAAACTAAACTGATCATAAAAATGCTGAACATAGTACGTTACGTGTCGAGTTGCATAACGATTCAAGACTTAAAAAAAAAAAATCCCAAAAATTACATGAACCGGATCTCCACTAAACATACACAACTTCCTTCTCGTATTATCGCAAAAAAATAAAAGTATTAAAAAAATCTAATTTATACCCAAAAATAGCGAGGAAAAAGGATATTTACCTGCGAGATGACGAGAGTGCTTAAAGAATTTAGCGCAAGTGAATTGCGGATAGAAATTATTCGAGGGGATGAAAATTACTACATATACAGCGAGTTAATTTTTATGTAATGCAGAGGAAAGTTTTAATGCGCAAAATATTAAAAAAATAGAAATAAAATTAAAATTGACCGACTTCGATTGGAAGGCTCTAGTAAGTAATACCGGCTAGCTGGACGCGTGGCCAATTCCATATCTTCGGATCAATCTTTTGAATTTGCCTGGTTTATCCCTATTTTTTAAAAAATTATATTTTTATTTTCCTCATTTTTAACCACACATTTTTAATAAAATAATATTACACACAATTCAAAAACTTTCCTTCATTTTTAACAATATATTCTCTATCAATCTAAATTAAGCGCCTATCTGGGAGCACTTTTAACTGCCAAAAAAATTCATTTGTTTACCGTTTGCACAATTAAGTGGGACTCAGGCTCAAACAACGAAGTCGAAATATTGGACTCTTTTACTGCAGAAAGACATTTTCGGCCTTAACATTTAATTCAGTTGTCATGATAAATAGACATTTTCGGTATTTCACGTTTAAAATTTCAAAAACTGCTGCCTTCATGGAACCTATGTTGAAGTTCCAACGATCAATAAATTGCTGTTTTCTGGGAGAAAAGCTCTCCCAGATATATGCTAATTTTTTTGTGGATTGTAATAGAAGTTTTTAAAATATGTGGTTAAAAAGATGTATGATCCATAAAAATATGATTAATATTGATTATTTGATATTAATTTAAATTCAAATTAAATTTTAATTCGACTCAAACAGACCATTTTACATCAAAAATGAAACTCAAATAGATACTTTGTATTCGGATCTTTGAGTTGTTAAAAAAATGAAAAATTTGAACCTACCATATTATAACATTTCTGAGAAAACTTTTATAATTTAAATTCTTTATATGAAAATAAATAATAATTTATTTATGTAAGATTGAAATGTGAAAATTGGTGGTTAATAAATGATGAATAATGTTATTTGTATATCATGATTTACAAAATGATTATGAGCTTGTTTGATAACAATTAAAATTGAAAATATAGTCGTTATTGAGTCTCACTTGTCTAATAAAAGTCAACAACAACGATTAATTTTTCAATTTTAATTCGATTTTAATCTCTTCCAAACAAGCTCTATATGAAAGAGAAAAATAGAGAAGAAAATAATAAAGAAGTCAATTACAAGTTTATTAATATTCAATCACGAGCACCATTCTACATGTTACAATAGTTGGTAACCATCGTTCTGCGTGTCACAATATTGAGGCTGTCGAAATTCACAAAGAAAAAGAATGAGTGTCTCTCTTTCCAAATTATATGAAATGATAAACCTCTCACACAATAAGATGAGGGAGAAATAGAATAAATGTTTCTACTTTCAAATTATATTGAAAAGATAAAGAGTTTCATTTTGTATAATTGAATTTCAGAAATTAAAAATCAGATGTATATTATCACAATTAACGAGATTAGGGACAAAAAACATACACTAAAAATATATTTTCAAAAAATTAAAAAATAATACACCAAATAGAACTTAAAAGCATTGTTACCTCTAATTTTTTTAATAAAAATCTGTTAGTAATCTTGACAATGTTTGTCGGGTCGGGTCATCACATGCTTGTGTTGTTAGCCTCTTTATAGTGCTTATAGCTAATGGTAACTTTGGAATTGAACTTAGATAAAACGTGATTCGTAACTTGATGAGAACTTGTTTGAATATATATATTGTTAAAAGAATTAATATCACGTAGCAATTTCGATACTTAAAACCCATTTAGTTAACGATAGTCTTCGAACTATTCATCATTCGTTGTGATAATCAACAATCTAGATAGCAACGGTCTCAATGATGTCCATTACATTAAAGTGCATCACAATTTCATGACACAATAAATCAGAAGTTAACTGTCACCTAAATTAATCATGATCATAGTCAATAATCTTTTAGTGGTTTGAATACTATGAATAATACTCTTTATCTACATCACCACCCACTATCACTTAAATGCTTTTATCTACCAACCATATATATGTTGATAACAGAAGTATAGTTTATAATTATTTTATTTTCAGGGTTTCCACTTGAAATATGTATTGATTATCTGATAGCCTATTCAATTAACATTGAGAATGAAAAAATAAATAAAATTTGTGTTAATTAAAATAATTTTAATTCAAAATTTATTCATAAATTCACACTAAACATAAAACTAAACTGCTACAATGAAAAATGGTGGAGTTGAGTAGACCATAGTAAATTGTTGTCCATAGAATATTAATGTTGCTGCCTTGTGCCAAGGTAGTTATAGAATGCACCGCGCTGTACACACGAATTTTGAAAACATTGAAGTATATAAGAAAATGGATTTGAATCATCATTCTCAACTTTCTATTAAAAGAGAGTACAACACAATAGGGAAGTATGAAGGAACGCAATGTCATCACATCTGCCCAATTTTTTTTTGGTTGAAAATGAGTTTTGTAATAGTGAATTTTTGGAAAATATGTGGTTGAAAAGTAGGAAATTTTTTTGGATTATGTGCAAAATATTTTATTGTGAGAATATGTGGTTGAAAATGAATTTGAAAAATAAAAATAAAAATGAGTTTTTAGATAATAAGGATCAAACGGGGGTATGCACCAATTACATACGTGGTGTGTTTGCCATGTGCCTGCTCTGTGTCAAACAGATTGTGGACTAGGCTCAGCTGTCCAACAAGCTCGAATCTGTCGATACCTTCCAACTTACACGCAACACTCTCAAATGATGCCTACAATCGCTGCATTACATGTTGAGCAACTAGCCCATATCGGTCACTCTATTTATACACCATCATCTAAAATTTTGCCCACGATCGAACTTACCATTGCCTTGCACCCGAATCCAAGAAAAGGCCCCATCCTAGGCACATTTAAGTTTAGACCGCGACATGAGGGTAAGGCATGCCCATTCCATAGCCGTCCCCAACTTCTAAGGGGCTAACGATAGTCTACTCTCGACCCAATTTTGACCCAAACTAAATGGATAAATACAATAAACAATAATCTCAAGCCATAACATTACGAACAAGAATCATATAATAACTTAATAGTTTTACTCGTATTAATATGGCATCACTGTGATATTAATTTTTACTACTAATATCAAACACCATTTGTAAGAATTGACAACAAAAAATAATCTATAATGCTCTAGAGTACGTTAAAAAAGAGAAATTAGATGTGTTTCGGTCGAGATCACAAAATCACGATCTTTATCACATAGTATTGTACAAATCTAATACATGTAATGATGTTTACCTTGTGTAGCATGATTATTCCTTCGGTAGAAGAGTACGTGGTCATAAGTTAAAGTCGTTAAGAAGTGTAAAATATAATCAATCAAGAATTAGTTTATCGATAACAATCTCGTCAATCAACATATGACAAGTGGGTAGAAGGTGCTAGAATCCAAAATCATCTCCAAATCAATAAGTGACACGTGTCCAAAAGCCATCAAATGTCTGATTTACCCTTGAACTAATTTTATGTATAAATACTCTATGCAACGTGAAGAGATGCATGAAATCCAATCCCTAGAAATTTGTCCATTTTGTTTTTCTTAAAATCTTATATCTTTTGGCTCTAACTTGACCAGTTGGAATGCAAATGGTGGCCAAACCACCTTTTTGAATGGCTACCTTTACAAGTTTATGGTGTTACTTGTGAGATTTGAGTTCAACATTCTCCATCGAGTTACTAAATTTTAAATTTATTCAATTGTTGAAAATTACTTTGGAAAACATTAGCCTGTCAATGGTAAACATGTGCTTCAAGAATATATACAAATCCAAACTCCTAAAGCACTAAGATATTAATCATGTTTATTGATGCCTCATAGAATAATTAGTCTATATTTGAGCTTCATTTTTTCCAAAACTCGTATTTTCTAAAAGCGATTATGAATAACATTATTTTTCACTTAACTGTGAGATAAACGATACTTTGACTTTACAAAACAAAGCATTTCATTAGGTTATTACCGGTTACAAACAAATATATATGTTATAGACTATGAACTATATCTTTCGCATAATAATGTATTTCTTTTCAATACTTGTTCGTAAATAGCACCTCATTATACGGAAACTTGTACTTCCACGAAATTAAAGAAAATAAGGTAAATTTGTTCACAAGAAAGTCTAATATGATTATACTAAAATAATTTTCGACAATCATTGAAAGGAGACGTTGATTTACTACAACCTAAAACACAAAAAGCAACTGGAAACATAAAATAAGGTAGAATTCCATCGTCGACTTTTTTTCTCCCAATAGAGTTGTCAATGCTGTGGTCAAGATAAGTTATTCATCGATTATGAAATGTACGGTACCGTGACTTTAAAAATTAAGTGACCAACTTTATTTATTGACTATAGACTAATTTTATATCGTTACATCTTTCGCACATAAACTAAAGATAAATAGACGCGAAAATATGGATAGAAACTATCAAACTTTATTTAATTACCAAGTAGGTGTTTCTTTATTGGAAGGACCAAATAAATCTAGGAATGTCAATGGGATGAGATTGGGGTGATCAATCACGTTCTGTCGAAAATTTTTAGGAGATTAAAATATCCTCATTACTCCACATTTAATTATATTTTATTTTAAAAAATAATTAAACTGAAAAACATAAAAATAAAAAAAATTCAAGACAGGTTCGAGAAATTTGAAGCTGGAGCCATGTTATCCTTCCTAGCATCGCCAGAAATTTTCGGAAGGCAGAACGAGTGAACGGGGCTCATATAATTATTTATTTATATTTAAAAAAATAATTTAATTTTAAAAACATAAAAAAAAGAATATGAAAAAAATATCTTAGGCATGTTTCATGTTTGGAGAATTTGGCTGAGACCATGTTTACCAACACCGCCTTATTAGGGAAGGAGCAACGTCGAGCGGAGAATTTTGCCAATGTTTATTTTGTAAGGTTTCAAATAGGTATAAAATCAAAGAATACATAATAATTAAAAAAACATAATGACTATTTTAAAAATTCTTTCTATAAAATTATATAATTAAAAAAACATAATGAATTAGCCACACATTAGGTTTTGACAGGAAAAAAAATTCTCGTGAAGAAGCAATAGAGTATTTAAAATTATAAATGGTAGGTTTAAATTTTTAGATGAATTGATTTAACAATAAATTTAGTCAAACTCGTCCATATTAGAATAATATCGAGCGGGCCAGCCACTCCTTTTCATACATGAAAGTCACTATGATTAGCCATTTTTCATTGCACCCTCCAAACGCTGAAAGCCGCTCCTTCTCTTTTTAGTTTAACCTTCCACTGGATAAGACCAGTCGCTTTGGAGTTTGATCCACCACAAATGGTGCAAGGCATCTTTGATTTCAAAATCCTCCTCAAAGAGGGACAAAATATAGTGCAAATTTAGGTGTAATGAGTAGCATTACATCAAATTTGGTGTAACACTATTCATTTATACCAAATTTGAGAATTTTCAAAAATTCCATGTTGTCCTTCTTTCCACATTACAACACATGTTTATTCCATCTATATCCATCTTTTATATTTTATAATTAATATATTTTAATTGTTTTAATGTGATGGTTATTTTTATTTAATATTTATTTTTAAATTATAATCAATTAATAAGTAATAATTATGTAATATGTTTGATTTTTTCAATTTATTAATAAATACAATATTTTAGTTCATTAAATATAATTTTTAATTTAACGATTTTAGTAATAATATAATTTTTAATTTAATAATTTAAAATAAAATGTAATGTAAAACCATCTCCAACTATGTACTTACACCAAATTTGGCGTAACTATAGAAGATGTTACACAACTATGAATGTAGCAATGTGGGACATGCAGTGGCCACCAATATCGAGTTTTAGGTACATTTTTTTGTTTATGTTGAATACTTAAAGATAATTTGATGTGTAGCCATGTGACACATACAATTTATATTTTTAGATATCGTGATGTGATAATATCATATCTAAACAAGTAAAAAACCAGAGTTATGACTTGCAAATGAGGAGCTTATTGAAAATAAAATTAAATAATTAAACAAGTTCCTTCTTGAACTACGTAAGTTTCTCGATACAATAGTTTAACTTAGATAGTCATTTAGTTCATTTGTAGTTGTAACATGAAATTTTATGGATGCACCATGCTAGACGGTTAGACATATAGCGCACTTGTTTGATTTTCATTATTTTCAAAATATATTTTTATTTCCTTTATTTTCAGTCACACATTTTTCAATAAAATAATAATACACGAAAATTCGAAACTTTTCCTTATTTTTTAACTATACATTTTTCATCAATTTAATATTTCAAAATATATTCTTACTATAAAATACTATAAAATGGGGTCCAAATTGGCTCACGTGACGTGGAATACACATAGTTTAGGTAGGTAGGTCGTCCTAATTGTTTATTGACATGGACGACACATAGTTTAGATGGGTAGGTTGTCCTAATTGTTTATGGCCAACCAATTCTTCAATGCATGTTCGGTTATATTTTAAAGTTAGTAAATTAAAGATTTATATTTACAAAATTTAATAGTAAATAAAATAACTAAATAATTATTGTAAATATATGTTTTAAAAAGGAAATTTGAATTATTTTTAAATACAACCAAAACAAACTCAGGTTATCAATTTACTTTTCGTGTTTCTTCACGATGGATCATCTCGAACGTATCTCGTCAAATTTCATTTAGTACAAAATAAATAGTTCGAGAAGGTTTATCCATTAACTTGAGTGGATCTCGTCAACTTTTAGTTGTACAAAATAAATAGTTGTACAAGATTTAAGACGTAATGAATATTTAGACTTGTGGATTTATCGAGGTAAAGTTCTTAAAAAGATCAATAGTTTTTTCCTAGCAAAAAAAAAAAATAAATAAATCCAAAAACATGTAATATCAGCCACAACAGTTTCGCAAACTGTACTTAGCTACCCAACAAAGCGGGCAAATAGAGTAATCCCATCATCCCAATCAGACAAAAGTTCATGAATTTCCCCGAAACTTCCTTTCCTAACTCGTTTATTACAATCTTTCATCACGAAATACATTTGCCAAAAATCAATTATGTTGTCGAGACACCTCGCGTCCCTTGAAACAAACCCTTACATATATAGACATTGCAAAATTTTACTGTAACGAACCATCTCGTTTAAATGCGCAAAACAAAAACTATGAAAGAATGATACATTCTTGAGCCCCTGTTTGATATACATTAAAATTTTCATTCTTCTATTAATTCTTTTTCAATATTTTCCATCAATCTACTATTTTAAAATACATTATTTCAAAATAAGGTGCTCAAACACACTTGTTACTATTGGAGACGAACCTGCGTATTTACTTGTTTCGAAGAGTGGGATATTTATTTAAATGTTGTCTTCAAAGATAATTGGAAACTCTTGTAACAATTATACAATATTTTTCTCTCTATAAGTCTCTCTTACAATGAGTTTTTCTTCGTCTAAACGTCAACAAGAAGTGGTGGGACGGTCGGAAGAGGTGGTTGGAAAGCGCGGTGGATTCGTGGATGAGTATGAGAAGCAAAGGCAATTGACAAAGCTGTTATTGAATGTGAATATTGAGAAGAGTTTGGGTCCAGTGAAGGTGGTGATATCTCCGGAAAACACCGTCGGCGACTTGATAAAGGCGGCAATAGAGATTTACGTGAAGGAGAAGCGGCGGCCATTGTTGGATGGTACCGATCCCAGGTGTTTCGAGCTTCATTATTCCCAGTTTTGTCTTCAGAGTGAGTTCTCAAACCTTGCTTATTTCCTATATGATTTTTTCAGGTTGTGGTAAAATGTTACTTATTTAAAATAAAAATTTGTTGACATTAAGAGTAACTGCATTAAATTTCTAATACCATCTTGAGTTTGACCGAGAATATTAAAGTTAGGAAAGGAATTACATAGTATTGATGACATGTTCTTGATTATTTGAAATTATAATTATTAACATGTAATATTCTTGTTTTTTGTTATTATTTTCATGAATTGATTATTCTGGTATTTATTTGGATTGCAGGCTTGAAGCCATATGAGAAGTTGATGAACTTGGGTTCGAGAAATTTCTTTTTATGTCTAAAATCTGCTGCAACTGCATCTTCTTCTGACTAAGCAAAGGCAGAAAGCAGCCAATTAGTCTCCATTTCCTATGAAATTTTTTAATTTCATGAATTTCTTACTCTAAAATCTCATTGGCTGAGTAATAATATCCACCATTCTGCACAACTTTTGATCAACCATTGTAAATAAAATTTGTTTTGAGTTGGTTAACTGTAACAATGGTTACGAGTTGTGAGATTTCGACCGTATCGTTGCAATCGGTTACAAGTGGTATTAGAGTCTCGTTTGAGCTCCACGGTTGTTTCAAATGGCAGATTCACATAATGTTGCTGAAGTTGAGATTGAGGACGGGGCGTGATGTTATCCCCACAGACAGTAAATCAAAGAAACGAGGAAAAAACAGGGCGCGAAAGGCCAGTGTTATTCAAGAGAAAATTGTTTCCATATGAACGCACGCAGTTAATCTCCCGGTGAGCCCGCTCTAATACCACATGTCGCGAGCTTAGAGTTTTTTTCAACGAACTTTTAGCACCTCCCACATTAATGATTCAAGGTTCCCACCCTCGTAGGAATCACATTAATTCAGCCCCTCACTTCACTCATGAAATTAGTTTTTGAGGTTAAGCCCGGTTTGAGGCCCATTATTTCGTCAAAATGAATTTTATAATAGTAAATTTTTAGAAAATGTACGCTTAAAAAGTAAAAAGAAAAAAAAAATGAATTTACGTAAAAAATATTTTATTGTTGAAAATGTGTTGTGAAATAATGAGAATCAAACATGCACTAAATATTAGTGCACTTTGAGCTTAAGGAGAATTATGGACAGAAGATAGAAAAACAGGATCAAGAGAAAATTTGGGGAGAATCAAAGAGATATCTTTACAATCCATACGAGTGTTTATCCTGGCCCTTCATTTGAATTGTATCAGCATGTGATTGTCTATAAATAGCTTTACAATTCTCAAGAAGAGAGGCACACCAATACTTTTGCATCAGCGACGGTTTTTCTGTGACTGGTGGCTTGTTTTTCTCAAAGTGGAACTTGAGGAGCAAACGCCTGAAAAGCTATAAACAGAACAGGAATCACACTACATAAACTTGGATGTAAATCGACTCAGTTGTAAATTATACATCCAAAAACTCTACAACTAAACAGCAGCTAGAAAAAAGGCCGATCTAACATGCTGTTAACTAGCTATGTCACTACACAAACCCGGCCTATAATCAGCACCAGGTAATACGTTTACAGACAAACAAGAAATGTAGTAAGATCATTAAACAGGGATATCCATAAATAGGGTTCTGATGCAAAATGAGGCCAGTAAAAACTGTTTGTAAAAAATCAAGCTGTCTATTAGGTTACTCGCCAGGGACAGCAACATTGATTTCAGTGGGCTGATTCCTCGAGTTGGGATGCATTGACCAGTTATCTGCATGGAAAGAAGGGGAAGTTCGATATGTATCGTCTACTCCTGTAGTGGATATAGGAATAGCAGCAGTAGGTGCAACAGTTGTTGACTCTGCTTTGTGTTTCTTGGTCTTCTGCTCGTGCTGGTTCCCCGCCAGAAAACTGCCAACCACAATCTAGTACATAAACACAAGATTAGCTCGAACTTTTTAATATTACTACCTTAGCACTACGAACAAAATAGAAAGCAAACGAACTTTTCAAGCTGCAGTCGGATGTGAAAACAAATTAAGCAGAAAAGAGCTGCATTACCTGCACAGGACTGGCGGCAACTAATAAACCAGCAACTCCACCCCCTACAACACGCCCATCTGGGCTTGCTAATGAAACACTCATTCCTCCAGATCTGTTCCTTATTCCTCCAGTTTCGGAAGGCATAAACAATCCAGTCAATGACAGTATATCAAAACGACCCTAAATAACAATAGCAATTTGACATCAAATACAAGGTTGATGACAAAAAAACATGGACATATAGAGAATGACTAACATAAACGAAATATCTGAACTGGCCAAGCCGCAATAATTAACTCAAGTGACTGTTATCACTTACTGAGATAAACCTAGCATCCATGGCATATTCTAGCTAGTCAAAGCTTTGCAGAAGATTAAACTTTATCAACTACAGACTGTTTACGTACTTATATTGGCTGAAACTGCATTGCGTTTACATAATCTCAAGTCCTGTGAAGCTTATTCGCAATTTTCTTTTGACTACACTATAATTTAGTTCATTGTCGTAAAATAAAAACTACGAGCATCATAATCATCCAACCAAGTTTTGTTTATGATTTTTAGTTTTTTTGATAGATAAAAGAAATTCTATATCTAATAGCGCCATATGGGAACCCAAACCTGTACTTTACAGATTTATAACAAATTCGTGTCATACTAAAACTTTACAGAAGTCGAAAGAGTTGGGGTACTCTTTTTCCCACAGAAACAGTATTTAATCCTCCTATTGGCAAAATTTATAATACATTTATAAATAGTCAAATTTCATTTACAACCACGCATTCCAACATTATAACATAGTCGAGATTATTAAGTCACAATTACATCCCAACATGTATTTGAATCCCATTCTACTTATTTAGAATGTCCATATTAAATAATGACTTTCAAGATATTACTATCGAGATATCAAATACAATAAGTTCACGGCAAGGTGACATGTCATCAACCACCTTATTTAATGCAGACAGACAAAAAGGGAAAAGAATTAAGAATGACGTAACTTTCCTCAAAGAAAGAACTTTTAGAGTCTTAGACGTACAAAAAGGTTCACATTTTTTTATGGCTGAGAAGAGGCAACAAATTGTTCAATAAGCAAATAAATTACATAGGAGAGGTTGCAAATTGCAATAATTCTCCACTTAGAGAAGGCAAAAGTAGAAATGCGTTAAAATCAAGTGCTATTAAGGAGGTGTTCTAATGTATTATATAAAAAATAATTATTTTCAGAATCAAAATCATAAAACGTAAAAATCAAATTAAGGAATTGTTCGTTCAGAAATTTACAGGACAGGTAGTAATAGTCCTTCTATTACACGAGGCAAAAGTAGAAACGCATTTAAATCAACTGATAATAAGAAGTTTGTTTTATATAGATCAAAAAAGTAATTCCTCTCAGATTTAAAATCATAAGAATACCAAAAAGATAGATTTTTAAAATTCAGGATGCATATGTCAGGCGAACTAAAAGAAGATGTCTTGGAGAATCAAACCAAACAATTGAATCACCTCATATGTCAATGTACCACCAGAGGAATCAGGTTGCCGAAGAGTTACACTTGAAATCACACCATTAGCAGAGAGAACACATATTGCACGAGGCCCTTGCTGAGAGAAAGATATAACCTTCACAGTCACATCCTAGAACAATCAGAAGCAGAATCATTAATGCTGTAAATTTGAACTACAAGCTGTTAACCTAGATAGAAAATAATACATTATGTACATCATAACCGAAAAACATAGTACTATAATAGGTACTCAAAAAAAAAAAAAAAACTAAATATGACTTAAGACGATGCCAAACAGGGTTTCCTGTGCCTTAGAAATTAATGATGTATCTTAAGGCACATGAAATGCTTATTAAAAATGAATCTTGCAATTTAATTGATGTCTAACTAATATCTTACAGAAAAGTGGTAAATTATTCTTTTTAGAAATTATGCCTAATCTTAGAAATGACTCCGATTTATTATCCACTACAGTGTAATTTGCAACAAAAGCTTTGAGATAATTGAAAAGGAGCAACACTAACTTGATAAGAATTAAAAATGAAAAGAGGGATAGAGAGTATAAATTATTTATTCTTCTAAGTAGCAAATCAATCAGTAATTTAGTAAAAATTTACCTCTCCAGCATTAGCCGTGATTATATGAGGGGTAAAATTAGAACCAACAGAACACGGAACCCATTCACCTACGATGAAATAACATTGAAGATTAGTAACTTGTTATAAAGAAACTTTACAGCCAGCAATCAATTAATTTGTACCAGCTGAAACAACAGAAGTACGTATAGTTTACATCAGCCAATGCAGAAACCAGAAACAGTAAACTTGAAAGACGACTTCAACAAACTTTTAATTACTTTCATAGGCTTTGGCGTGCAAAAATTTCAAGACGGAGTGGAAATAGTGATCTTCGACCAAGATAAACTGTTGAACAAAATACAACCTCGTTTTATGAATTAAAACCCCAATTTTGAGACCAGTAACAATCACAAAAACGAGCAAAGCACAAATGGACTCTCTCTACAGAAGAAAAAGTTCCAAATTACGGCTACGAGTTTAAGATTCTCTCAATTCCACACCATCCAAAATAGAACAAGTCATTCGTTCACATTAGGAACTTAATTGAGAAATCTATTCACAGGTCCCACTTCTATACTCAGACATCATTTGCTATAATTCCTTTAGAGAACATGACGGACAAGTACAAGTTACTATCGAATCCTCCGTGCCAAACATGCATTTAAGTCTCAGAAGCGAAACACCAATTCCACTACAAACACAGATCAAGACGTATAAAAGCTTCAGAAAAAAGAACATGCACTCAGTAATACTTGAACAGCCATATATAGTATTGATCAATTATCAATCTTTACCTTCCAACTCCATTCTAGAGTTCTGCGCCTTCTTGGTCGAGCCGACTGGATGTATTTTTCCGCGTTTCTGACCAGCCGAGAAGTCGATAACCGGAGGAGCCGAGGAAGAAATCGGCTTAGGGGAGATGACTTTGGTGACAGAGCCATCAGGGGCATATTTCCTAGGCCTGCCCCTCTTCTTCTTAACAGTGGTGGTGCCATCCAACCCGGCAGCCACTGCCGGTAACGGAGTGAAACCCACCTGCGGTGGCGTCACAATCACAGGTGGTAGTGGTTCCGATCCACTCACCTGGCTTGGATTCTCTGTGGTCCTTGGAGCCACATGATAATCTGAGGGAGCATCTGATCCCACCACTGTTACTCCACTGCTACTCATAGTACTTTCCTTACCTTCCATATAAATTCCAAGAAACAAAAAACTTACAATCAAACCTGTCTTCAAAAATACATTATTTTCTTGAAAACAATGCCCAAGAAAATTTTCAAGATTTTTCTGAAATCAAAAAACTTTCGCAAAAAACAAGAAAAAAGTTCAAAATACTTCAAACCCAAAACCTAGATGAAGGATCCAAAAAAGATCTCAACTTTAACACTCACAAGCCCTTTCAAGTCTTGTAAAAGCTGAAATGTTCATGAAGTTCAGAACAAGAAAAAAAATGGAATTTTAGAAGAAAAAAAAATAATTAATTTTTTGGAGAAAACAGTGAGATTTAGAAGAGAAAGATTTAATTTTTTTAATTTCTTTTTCCTGGGGCTTTAAAGTTAATTTAAGGTTCCACTCCCCTCAGATTGTCCGAATTCTGATTTTAAAAATGTTAAAAATGGGGAAGAAATTATTAAATATTGGCCAAATGATCATTAATTGTTTGAAATCAAGGAAATTATGTATTTTGGTTAATAAAATGGTTATGTATTTTGGTTAATAAATGGTTGGAGTCCGATGAAAAAAATAATAATAAAAATATTAGTATTTAATTGTAGTTGGGAAAAGTGAAATTAGGTTGCCAATGCTTGAAGACAAGCATCATTTTCTTTTCTAAAATTAAAAAATAATAATTTACAGACATTACATCTGTATCATTTGTCAATTTTCTGTGATCCAAATACAGAACAGAAGTAAGAATAAAGCTACAGGGAAATTAGTTCTTGGAGACGTGGCAGCTAATTATTTGTTCCAACATTCTTCCCGCTCCAAATTCTTTTCCCAAAATTGGAGACCCCTCAAAACTGGCTCCCGACGTCTCAAATGGAGTTGAATTTATTTCAGTTGATGAAGATGAAGGGTTCTGGGAATTTTTTTCAAGAAAATGAAGCTGAAGCATCCCAGCATATTTTTGCTCCATATGGTGGAAAAATGTGTGAAATTTCTTCGTTGGAAACTCCATTTCCTTATAGTTTGTTATAAATTATTTGTGTAATAATATTTGTGAGTTAAAGAGGGTGAACTGAAGTATAAAGAGTGAAGGAAAATATTCAGTTAGATACTATGCTGGCTTCAAACAGTCAACAGATGCAAGGCTAAAATCGATTTCTTGAATAAGTAGTGTAAAGTTTGCAATGGCTTTTCTTTATTTCTGTCGCTATTGCTGAATAACAATTTGGTGCTATGTTTATTTTAGAAGCTTTATATTTTGGTGTCTGTTAGTCGAGATAGATTGTATCTTTCATCTGGAGTAGATGCCTGGGCTGCCTCCTCCATCGGTTGCTCAGCTGCTAACTGCTCTTCATATTTCTTGAGATTGAGAGAGATTTGTTGTTTAGTGGTTTGACGGTGGCCGGAGACGGTGAGGCTTTGGGCGGCGAAACCTGCTGAAAGTGAGGGTTTCAATTTTTGGGGAAAATCATTGGAGGAATGAAAGCGAGCAAGACCGTCCGTCTTTTTGATTTCAGCCAGTTTTTTTTTTAATGTGTGCCACATCAGCCTTTGAAGGGCCTTTGGTATTGGAATGAATAATAGTATTAATTATCAGTAATTTTCTTGATATTCATGTGATAATTTGTTATTTGATATATTCATATGGTAGATTTTTATTGTCTCATTCGTCAAATAAAAAAATTGTCACATATATATCACATGTGACTGTATGACGAATTTTACGTATTAAAATACATAAATCGTTACAAATTATATTTTTTGAGAAATACAAATGGATATGAATCTTCTAGTAATTGCTAAATTGTAAAATCCTTTGATTAATAATCTAAATGTTTGAAGACGAAGAGCCACGAAGCATGAATCCTAGATATCGAGATTTGTTGAGAATTTGATTTGCCCAGAGCTTGACTTGTTTGACAGTTAAATTTTGGAATTTGGATTTGCACTCCAGAACTTGGACTTGATTTTGATTTGATTAGAAGAATACTTTGATCCTCTTGAGTTTGCTTGATTTGAAATTTTTTTTGATCTTCTCTGTATTCGCCGGACTTGGAATTGAGAGGATTTCTTCCCTTCCTCCAGTTTTGGAATTTATTCAGCACTTCATAATTTTCTTCAGCACTTTCACTTT
>CAIGRB010140393.1:17665-51386 GCA_903798255.1 Fraxinus quadrangulata | reverse complement strand
AATTGGGGGTGTCACATGTACCTTATGGACACCATTATGTGTATCATAAGGTACATGTAGTATTATTCTTCAGTTTGGAATGCTATAGGAGTCTTATTCAAATTGAAATTCTATTTAGAAACTGTATTCAGAGTTGGAATATGTATTGGACTTGAAAGATGTTAAAATCATGGACCGGGAAGAAAAGTCCCCGCATTTTCGTTAGCATACCAACACTTGTAGGTTTTCTCCCAACACTAGCTAACACTAGCCGGCCTGTCGCTTGAGCGACATGGTTATCCGACTTAGACCCTTTTTGCAATTTAACACATTTTTGACATTCTACTTTAACTACAACTCATCATTAGGGTTTAGACGTTACCCTACATGGTTGTCTATATATATTTGACTCTTCTCTACAATTTTATAGTGTGAGAAAAGTGATTACTAGTTTTTAAAATTCTTGTAATATTTTTCCATTTTCATTATTTGTGGTGCAATAAAATCCCCTAATTCCTCTACCATATTTTCTTGTTTTCTTTTATTCTTTTATTTGCGATTATATACTTCATATTTTGCCAAATAACTTCAACGTCTCAATCCAATGATTGATTTCATATCAAGTGATATCAAGCAATATGTGATCATTGAATTCTAACAATTGGTATCAGAGATTCTAGACATAATTATATATATGTTTGACGTGATCAACATATACATATGATTGTTTATAATTTGACGTGATTAAAGAAGAAATGTTCGTAATGAAATTTGTCAATTGTGCAGTCTTCTGTTATCCGATTTAATATTAGAAACTTGTCAATATAATTTTTCACAAGATTCACGGATTAAATTTAATTATATGAGAATTAATTAAAGCGTGGTTCAGTACGAGGATTCAGACTCATTGATTTTTTTAGGACCCGTTTTGTATGACTTTTGTCAAAAATGGTTTTTTGGAATCAAAAATTGCTTTTAGATGTGTGTGGCTAATTTTATGAAAGTTCTTCTAATAGTTAGAAGAACTTTTAGATGAAGTTAATCCATTAGACTTCTTCTAAAAATACTTCTAAAATAGGAAGATTACTCCAAATAAAAATTAAGGTAACTTACTCCAAAAACTCTTCTACTTTAAGCAATAGCAAAAGTAAAAATAAAAGCAAAAACGATGTCAAACAGCTCTTAGTATGATTCAATTTGATAAGATTAATTAAAAAAAAAAAAAAACATTTAGTGCTTGTTTAGGTTTCAATATAATTTTCTTAAAGTTAAAGTTAAAGTTAAATATTAATTTTAATATGTATATTTACTATTATTGTTCAATTATTATTCATATATTTCGTGAGACACATTACTCATTTTCATTATAATTTTTTCCAGACACGCATTTAATGGTAAATAGGTTTATTTCTTATCTTTCTATATTATATGATATGGTCAGAATTTACATGTTTTTATTACTTTGGGCCTTGGCCCTGATGAATTAATATGGGGGAAGAATGCATGACCCAGGCCATAATTATACCCCAATTCAATTTTAAGAGAAAATGTTTTAAAATTCAGAACTCAAGTGTTAATTAATAAACATTCATCCTATTATCTCGACCCACTTCAATTCCTTTCTAAGCTCTCTCTACAGACGCACCCAACCATCGACATTTACCCGTCACTATCCTCTTCCACCACGATGGCAGTACAGATCTAGATAAATGCACTCGATTTGAGATCCATGAGTACATGATCTCAAGGGTAGCGGCTTATTTGAATTTTTAATTCAGCAAAATATCGATGAGAATTGATGAATTATCTAATTGATTTTCAATTTAGACAATTAATTGGCGTCAAAATGATTGAAGGAATGATTTTTGGCGGTGTTATTTAAACTACTGTATAGAACTGGCCAGTTGATGGAGTGTAAATTTGTTTGATTTATCATCAATTTTAGTGTAAGTTTTTATATTTTATTGCCGTGATTTAAACTACATGTAAACTATTACTTGTTATATTGATCAAATGGCATGTGGCTAGATTTCTTGGATATGTAACATTTGGACATTGATTTGTGATATGTGATATTAATCCAGTGACCTCTGACAAATTCTCTTGAATCTATAACCTGTAAATATTGATTTGTTACCTATGCAAAATGTCTTGTGACTTGTAAACTATTACCTGTAACATATAACATATGAATTGTGACATGAAAACTCAAATCAATGACCTGTTAAAGGACATGTGACATTTGATGTTATCAATTAATATTGATCAGTGACATGTTGATATTGATATGTGCCTATATATTAGGATACATGGCTTGTGAATGGTGACCCGTGAATTGTAACACGTGAGCATAAATCAGTAATTTGTGATAAGTTCTACTTGTTTTGTGATATGTGGACATTGACATGTTACGTATACATAATGACACGTGAGATGTAAATTGTGACTATATATATAATACATATATAAGAAATCTGTGAACAAACTTTTAAAGTTTGTGGCCTAACCTTTTGAACTTTTAAAATTTTGCACAATGACATGTCATCTGTGAAGTATGACCTGTGAATTGTAATACGTGACTTGTAAATATAAATAAGTGATGCGTGACTAATTCTATTTGATCAGTGACTTGTTTACATTGACCAATGACGAAATTGTGAGTCATTATTACAAATTTAGTCGTGATCTCACATTTTTTAAGGTCACATTTGATCACGAATTATCTATTTTATTGTTCATGTATTATTTATTAGTAGCAAATTAACTGGTCGTAATCACCTACATAATTGATCACAAAGCCTCTTTATACAATCCCAACCCAACCCAAACCCAGCATCACGACCACCACCTACACTGCCAGAATTGGAACCACCACCACTATCAAAAAAATTCCAACCACCATCTCCATCTCCACCACACCACAATCCCCCACCAAAAAATCCCCAAACCCTCCGTCGCCGCCACCACCACCTTAGGTCGGAGCTGCCATTTCTCCACCACCACCTGCACAACCACCTTCATCATCGCCCACCAACAACCACCCATAGAAAAGAAAACCACCAACAAACTACACGTCAATAAAACCACAACTACTAGATCCACCACCACTAACATAACTCCGACCAAGCTACAAAACTTCATCAAAAAAATTCCCACAGAACTTCATCGACCACAAAAAAAATTCCTACGGAATTTCATATTTGCTACTCACAGCTTCGCTACACAGAGCCGTTACAGCAATGAAGAAGCCGTTGTGCGTAGCTCTGGGCAGTGGCGCAGTGCAGAAATGCTCTGTCACGGCTCGAACCTTCAACAATGGCAGCTCATCACTGTATCACAACAAAAGGAAACAATTAGCTGGGAATTAATCAGTTAAAAGGAAAATAGAATTGGGGATAAGAGAAATAACAAAATAGAGGAAGATGGAAATTGAACTGAATCAATCCACTTAATAACAGGATTTGCAGACAAAATCACACCATCTCCTCATCGCACATGGAGGCAGATTTATACAAGGCGGGAAAAAGTCGTATATTCAGAATTGAATTACAAAACGTTTTCCTTTACTACTAAACGACACCGTCTCACTAATGATGAAACGACACCGTTCCAAATTTTAAAGGTTAGTTGCCCATTGGTTCTCCTAGCTTTGCATTCTTCTTCTTCTTCTTCTTCTTCTTCTTCTTCTGCTGTTTGATTGATCTGCTTCCTTTCTTTCCCCAGGTATCACTTATGTAACACGCTCACACCAAGGAGGTGGTCTTCCACCAACAGTGGAGAGGATGGAGGGAGAGAGAGAGAAGGGAGATGAAGAGAGAGTGAAGGGAAAATGGGGAATGTCGATTCGGTTTGGTGAGGTTGAATGGGCTGGGGTATGGTGCGGTGTGGTTGATTTGTAGATTAATTTAATTTTATAATATTTTTATTAATATTAAAAATTTAAATTATCACATGGTTATGGATAAGCAAACTTCAAATCTGATTTTTGAACTACAATCTAGAGATGGAAAAAAATTCGATAAATCCGATACCTACGGGTACTCGCTTAATCGAGTATTTGGGGCGGGTACGGGGTGTGGAATTTTATCCCCGGGATGGGTTCGGGGCAAGGACGGGTAACCGGTGCCCGCCCAGCCTAGCCCAGCCCAGCCCCATTTTTTTTTTTTTTAGTTTTTCTAATTTTTTTTAGAATTCATGAGAAATTTTACTAAATTTCATTAGTTCAAATAGAAAATGTTTTTTGAATTGTAAAGTTAAAAAATTGGTGTAGTTTCACTTAATATTGGTGTACACCCAAACCCGATTTTGGGCCTGTTCATTTGGGTTATTAGGTTGAAAATGTTACAAGAGACTGGACTTATTTGATTGACCCCAGACCCATTTACGTTCCAATTTATAATGTTTCTAAGCTGATCATAAACCCAACTATTGCTACATTTTACTTTCCAAAAATTAACAAATATAGCACCGCAATGTTCGAAATGGTCGAAAACCCCTTTCTTTAGTATTTTCTTTTAGTTTTATCAGCTAAAACAAGTTATATTTTTTTCCCCCTTGGACAATGCTCAAAATAGTAAATATTTGAACCTAGTTGATAAACGCACACATAAAAAGAAAAACATTTTGTAGCCCTTTATCAAATTCACAACACGAATTCTATTGCCAGATTTCTAGCCAACTTGATATTGGAAGTGCAACATGTTAGGCAGTGTCAAGTGAATTTTGGCCAAAAGATGTTCACATCACATCACAAACGCTAGTGTTAGTTTTTCATTATAAATTGCTAATAATTTTAAATTAAATCAAACTTTAATTTTAATCACATTCACAACTACACCTATTCATTATCTACACATTTTGTGTAACCCGTTACTCCTCTCACTATGAGGAGATTATAATGAACCCTAACACACCTACTGTTTTGACATCCTTGGATACTGTAATTTACGAGAAGCTTATGCAATATGAAACGAGAGGCTTCCAATAACAAATGGAAATAAATATCGATCTTAAATTTCAGAGAATTGTCCACGTATGTACAAAGATCAAAGCATGAAGGCTCAGTTGCCATTAATAACATAAAAGAAAGTCATGTATAGAGATGCCGTAAAAAGTAGTGTTATAAAATTTGGACTGGCCTGGTGGTTGGACTGAAAAATTGGTGACTTGGGCACCCAATCGGTTCGGTTCTAACAATCTCACTGGTGAACAATTGAACCGTTTACAACTTTGGAACCCATCGATTTTTTCACATAATTGGTTACCCGTTGGTTCGTTGCTTTTTAAGAAGACTTCGACTTCTCTTATGACTTATAGTAATGAGCCAACCCCAAATCTCAACCCATAAGTGGAAGTTAACAAATTTCTTCCGGGTACTCACTCACTACATTCAACCCACAATTTCAAATTGTATTGGATGAAAAGAAAGCATGCAAGTGCGGATATGGGGTCCTGGGGTCATGTGACCCACAACTTTTGGGATTTTTTTCCCTCTTCTTTTGTCCTGCTTGGTATGGATTGAAATATTAATTTTAATTTATATCAAAATTAATAATTAATTTTAATAACATATTTCACGATATTCAAAACTTTTTAATTTTTATCAAAGTATTCTAAAATTTTAATATTAATATTCACCAAACAGGGGTAAAATCACAACATATTTGAACTTTTCTTTTTTCTTACTCTCTCGCGACTCTCCTCCTCACACTTTTTACCAAAACCTTAATCCTTCTAATTTTTTACAACTTGTTTATAATCTCTCTACAAATTATCATATCTACTACAAATTTTTACTTCCCAATCAAAATTAAAACTAATCAGAACCTAAATTTGCATTTTCTCCTATCAAATTATGTATATAGAATTTATATAAAATACTTATGTTTAATTTGACTTATATTTAATGAATTGTGTTTATTTGATTGGTTATTAGTATTGGTTATACGTTTTTTCTTTATATTACTTGAATTTAGTTTTTTTGTATCAAATACACTATAAATTCTTTAAAAGTAAATATATATTTTCTTGTGATGGGAAAAATATTAATAAAATGATTATTCGAAATTAAATGGATGAAAATGATTAGCAAAATATTAATAAATGAATGCTTTTTAAACGTAAAACTGCATTTTCTTGAATCAAGTATGAATCATTCAAAATTAGGAACAAAGTATTCGATCTGCACTAGATTTGATTGTGTCCCTTAACTCAAAATATCTGCATCCGCCACTTAAACATGTATCATATATTTTAATTTCTTGATAACTAGAATCTTTAGAAATTTTGTCATGAGCTTTTTCTTTATGAGTCATATCTATTTTGAGTTTTAGCTTTTGTGGGGTTAAAGCAATTGGAAAAGTAGTATTGGTGGGTTAAAGGAACTTCATTTTTTTAAAAAAAATATTTATCTTATCCTACACCGTGTATTTTATGTTTTATTAAAGAGAAACAGCGGAAGAAGATGGATTATTTCTCTCTTCCTACACTCTGTTTTGTTGGATTTTGGCTCGTAAATTAACGAAATTGATGCCTATCTAGAGTAAATGAGGAATTTTATTGTTAGATTTTGGTTTCTAAAATGATGAAAGTTGGATTTTGACTTGTAAAGTGATGTTTAGTAACAAAATAAATGTAAAGTTAATTTAGTGAATTGTAATAAGTTATGTTATATTGTTATATTTGACAAAAGCTTACCATTGGTTCAACAATGGTAGGTTTGGTGTTTTGATAATTATAAATCAAAACTTTCCACGGAAAACTATGATTTAGCTCTCTTGCAAGATTGTAATATCTTTTTGAGAAAAATAATGACGATCTTAAAATAATTTCTAAATCAATTAGTTGTATGAAACCCATCACAGAGAATAATCCATGACTAGAATGATGAAATTTCACATTCCACGTCTTACATAAGACAAATATAACTAGAGATCATAGAAAAACAATGATACAAGTCGAATGGAGTTTGTTGAGAGACTTATGGAATGAGGACAAGTAGACATCTAAATGTTGTATTTCATCCACACAAGTGTCGACAAGGCTCGGAATAGAAGATACTAAGCACTAATACCTTAAATCAAGTATAGAATATTGTACAAAATATGAGAAAACATTTTGAAAAGGTGATGAAAGTTCTTCTCCAATTACTATAAAATCAATTTGAATATCGATGTAAAAGAATTATAGTGTAATTCAAATTATTTCACAAGACTTTTTGATTATTGTAATTAACTAAGAAGAGAAGGGTGAGAAAATTGATGATACATCGTGTCAATCGGAGAAGGTTTTTGACGACAAGATCTAGAAATATCGGAAGTGATGCCTTCCATATAATGGAGTGAGACAAGTGAACGTGCAAGTGGCAAATAGTTGACCACGCAGTTAGAATGGGTCCAATAATACATCAATGTGAAACTGAAGGCAATTTTGGCTAGAAATTGGATATAGTGAGGTGTTGCCTTTTTTTTTTTTTTTTACATAACAAGTGTACGATATTGTAATAAGTGATATAATGAATCTTTAAGTTCGAATATCGTTCCCATAAGAACTATAATTCAAGACTTAATTTAAATTTTCTAATTCATATTTGCTAAAAGTATGTAAAGAATTATGATAGTTGTGATTTTTTTTCTTTTCTAATACTTAATTATTTTGAACTACTTGAAAATATCAAAATTTTATAAGCAACGGTTGATTAAAAATTCAAATATGGGATAAATATCAAGCATAACAATTTTATTTATTGATCATCTTAATTCTTAATTTAAAATTCATAACCTAATGTAGTGTTTGATAAAATTCTTCTATTGCATTCAATTTACTCATCCCGAATTCTCATTTGACCTATTTAACTAATTAAATTTCATATATCTATATGAATCAACTTTAGTTAAACAAAATACTAGTTCTAAAAATTCATATTATGATCACAATAATTAGTATATGTATCTATACACATTATAATAATTTATCGAATTTTACTATATGGTTTAAATCTCAAACTCACTTCTCGATTCGTAATAGACTCACATAATCATTAAATTAGTGATCAATTAATTTAATACATTACACTCATAATAAAATCAACACATAAATAAATCACAGAAATTTTGAATAGAAAAACAAAGGTTTGCAAGTCGGCTACATTGTTTGTTCTAATATGAAAATTAGTTATTCATAATGTAAAAATAAATACAAGAAATTGTATTTGAATACATTATCGAATTATTTGAATAAATCCTCCTATGCAGGCCTATTTTCTGGTGTGCATATACATATGTATATATTAGCAGGAGCCTGTTTCTCCTCTTCTTGCTTCCTTTCTGCGTGTTTTTGTTTGAATATATTTCGTTTTTGCAGTCGCAGTTGTTGACTTCAAACAAAAACCTCTCTTTCTTCTCTTTTATGTTATATATATATATATATATATATGTGTGTGTGTGTGTATAGTGTGTGTGTGTGTTTCTATATATATGATATCTGTTAAGTAGCCACCATTTTTTACTTCAAATTTTCTTCTCTCTTTTTTTCGTTTCTTTCTTTTTCTTTTCCTCCCAGCAGCCGTCTTTTCTCCCCTTTTTTCTTCCTGCTGCGTATGTATATAATATAACATATAGGTTTAATTTTGGGCCCTCAATTCAAAGTCATTAATGCTATATTATTCTTCAAGTCCTTCACTTTTCAAAGTAAGATATTTGATCTTCAAACTTTGTATCCAATAGCCAATTTAATCATTGTACTTTGAATTTTGCCATTTTTTCACTATTTGTGTTCCTTTCTCTAATTCTACATCAAATATAAAGTTTTACATACAAAATGCAATAAAACATAAATTAAGTAGAATTTTATCCAAAACTAATAAAATATCATCATTTAGGACCTCGACTAAATGTAAAAACTATACTTATTACACCATAAACTTGAATCTTTATTTGTTTTTAAACAAAACTAAAACCTAACAAACATACAAACATGTCATACTAATTACCTAATTGGTTGCCAGACAATCAAATAAAGCAAAAAATTTTAGCTAGCTAACTTGACTTGTTATCTCGAGATTGAAATCATAATATCAAATCTATGCACAGTTTCAAAATCACAATATATAAATTAAAATCTACTTTTTCAATGTAAAATCGATATGTGTGTGTGAAATATTAAGCATAGCATTATGAATTTATAAGTTGTTTCAATTCTCGATCCTCAATTGTCAAATATGTTCTTTCATCACTCTTAAAATTCACACACCCCAAAACTTATTCTTTTCACTCTTTTTCAATGTGTGAATTAAAGTTGGATTTTCTACTATAACGACCTCTCTAATTTAGAAAAAATTTCACCAATTACAATTTAATATGACAATAAATAAGGATTCTCTATTAAGTTCGATTACATCAATCTCTAGGATTTAACTACGCTAACAATCTCTTATCAAAAGTAAAATTTTCTTATACAAGTGTTTGAAACTTAACCACTGTATTTGGTGCGTCTTTTGTTTCATGTACCTGCTTTTCTGATTTTTTTCAACAATATTTTTTCTTTATTCGAATCATTCTTTCCCTTAAACTTTTTAAATGACTTATGTAACAAGCTTTTGGCCTATAACTCTCAAGTCAGATAATCATAGGGCACCAGCTTTTAAAAATTCTTGTTGTGTTTTTTATATCGTAAGTGTGTGATATCGTAACAAGCATTATAGTGAATTTTTGAGTTCGAACATCGTTCCCACGAAAAATATACTTCATGATTTAATCTAAATTTTCTAACTCTTATTTGATAAAAGTAAGTAAAGAATTATGATAGTTGTGAGTATTTTCTTTTTATACCTAACTATTTTGAACTACTTCAAGAAATCAAAATTTTGCAAATTGTTGATTAAATATTCAAATATGAAATAATATCAGGTCATAACAATTTTATCTATTGATCACCATATTCTTAGTTAAAGATTTATAACCTAATATAGTGTTTGATCGAATTCTTATATTGTATTGAATTTACTCACTCGAGTTTTCATTGAGCCTATTTAATTAATTAAATTTCATATCTCTATGTGAATCACCTTTAGTTAAACGAAACATTAGATCTAAAAATTTATATTATGACCGCAATATTTAGTATAGGTATTGCTAAGTTTTTATTATTGGCGATTCTGCGGACAAAATGACTAATATGTATCATGTTGTAAAAATCAAGGACCTATGGTGCAATTTGTATAAATTGAGTTATGAGGTCTAGGGTTCGAGCATGATAGAGGAGAAACATAATGTTGCATTTTCGTTAGTCTATCACCTAGATATGACTCGAGCGATAAAAACAGAATGCATGTCCGCATGTCGATGAGCTCTCGCACGAGCGACAGTGTGTCGCTCGCTTGTCGCTAACTTATCGCTTGAACGACATGTTGATTCGAAAAACCTTAATTTGCATTTTTAAATATATTTTTTTAGCATATTCAACTCAATCTCCCTCTCATATAAATATCCAAGCCATTATAAAAAAATGGGTGGTTGCTTCATTGTGGTTCAATTGAAAAACACTTTCACATCATTAGAGATATCCAAGAACACAATATATTGATTGATTCATCTACATCATTCTTGAGATCCGGCAACCAAGTTTGGGAAAACATCAAGGTTCATGAATCCAAAACACCTAACTTTCTTAACACTTTGAGGAAGACATTTTCTCAGTTGGACTTCAGAAGTTTCTAGAGGTTGAGAGAGATTAGACTACAAGCGCAGAAAGAAGAGTAGGAATATGTAATTCATAGATATCCACTTGGTAGAGATAAGTGAAGAAGATCGGGAGTTTGAAATTTACAGCGGATTTTGGAAGCTACAGGAGGTAGATCGGGAGATTTAGCAGGTTGGCTAGATAGTATCTACGGTAGCAGATCGTGAGTCTGAATGAACAGTAGATCTTAGAGATTACAGGNGAGTCTGGAGGAACAGCAGATCTTGGAGATTACAGGAATTACAACAGCAGGAACTAGTGGAAGTTGCTAGGTTGGAAATGAGCTGTAATCCATATTGTCTATACTATAGATAACGACTTTGTCGCAGAGTTTTTACCTAGTTAAATTTCTCCGTTATCATATCGGTGTTCATTATTTTTTTTATATATATATTACAAATTGTGGTATTCAAATATATGATAATTGAATTGTATGCTTAATTATCTAGAAACTATTAAAAAGTGAGTTATTGCTTTTAATAGATTAATTTCGCACGTAAGGTCAAACTTAGTTAGTAAACCGCGAACTTTCAGGTATCTCTACACGTTATACTAATTTACCGAATTTTACTATATGATCTAAATTTCAAGTTCACCTCTCGATTTGTAAGTGACTCACATAATCATCAAATTATTGATCAATTAATTCAATGCATTAAACTCATCATAAAATTAACATATAAATAAACAAATTACAGAAATTATGAATAGAAGAATAAATGATCACAAGTCGACTCATTATTTACCCTAATATGAAAATTAGTTACTCATAATGTAAAAATAAACACAAAAATTGTCTTTGATTACATCATCGAATTACTTGAATAAATCCTCCATTCAACTCCGTTTTCTGTATATATATATATAGCAGGAGCCCGTTTATCCTCTTCTTGCGTTTCGTGTGCGTGTGTTTGATTTTAATTTTCTTTTTCCCCTTTTTTCTTTTCTTTATTTCTGTCGGCAGCCAATTCATTCTCTCTCTTTCTTCTCTTTTTCTTTTTCTCCCAACATCGGTTTTTTTCTTTCTTAGCAGCCATTTTTTCTCCCCGTTTTTCTTCCTGCTGCGTATGTATNCATTGTGGTTCAATTGAAAAACACTTTCACATCATTAGAGATATCCAAGAACACAATATATTGATTGATTCATCTACATCATTCTTGAGATCCGGCAACCAAATTTTGGGAAAACATCAAATTGAAGAATCCAAAACACCTGACTTCCTTATCACGTTGAGGAATGTACTTTCTCAATTAGACTTCAGAAGTTTCTGGAGGTTGAGAGATGTTGAACTACAAGCGCAGGAAGAAGAACAAAAATAGATGATTCCTAGGTATCCACTTAAAAGAGACAATTGCAGAAGATTGTGAGTCTGAAATTTACAGCAGATCTTGGAAGTTCAGGAGGTAGATCGGGAGATCTAGCATGTTGGCTAGATAGTATACACGATAGTAGATCGTGAGTCTGGAGGAACAGCAGATCTTGGAGATTACAGGAATTACAACAGCAGGAACTAGTGGAAGTTGCTAGGTTGGAAATGAGCTGTAATCCATATTGTCTATACTATAGATAACGACTTTGTCGCAGAGTTTTTACCTAGTTAAATTTCTCCGTTATCATATCGGTGTTCATTATTTTTTTTATATATATATTACAAATTGTGGTATTCAAATATATGATAATTGAATTGTATGCTTAATTATCTAGAAACTATTAAAAAGTGAGTTATTGCTTTTAATAGATTAATTTCGCACGTAAGGTCAAACTTAGTTAGTAAACCGCGAACTTTCAGGTATCTCTACACGTTATACTAATTTACCGAATTTTACTATATGATCTAAATTTCAAGTTCACCTCTCGATTTGTAAGTGACTCACATAATCATCAAATTATTGATCAATTAATTCAATGCATTAAACTCATCATAAAATTAACATATAAATAAACAAATTACAGAAATTATGAATAGAAGAATAAATGATCACAAGTCGACTCATTATTTACCCTAATATGAAAATTAGTTACTCATAATGTAAAAATAAACACAAAAATTGTCTTTGATTACATCATCGAATTACTTGAATAAATCCTCCATTCAACTCCGTTTTCTGTATATATATATATAGCAGGAGCCCGTTTATCCTCTTCTTGCGTTTCGTGTGCGTGTGTTTGATTTTAATTTTCTTTTTCCCCTTTTTTCTTTTCTTTATTTCTGTCGGCAGCCAATTCATTCTCTCTCTTTCTTCTCTTTTTCTTTTTCTCCCAACATCGGTTTTTTTCTTTCTTAGCAGCCATTTTTTCTCCCCGTTTTTCTTCCTGCTGCGTATGTATATAATATAATATATGTAGGTTTAATTTTGGGCCTCCAATTCAAAGCCATTAATGTTATACTATCCTTCAAGTCCTTCACTTTTCAAAGTATGAGATTTGGTCTCCTAACTTTGCATTCAATAACCAATTTAGTCCATATACTTTGAATTTTGCCCTTTTTTTAAGGTTAATTTGCATTCTTTTCTCATATTTTTCATCAAACATAAAGTTTTACCTACAAAATGTAATAATACATGAATTAGGTAAAATTTTATCCAAAAAATAATAAAATATCATCATTTAAGGTCTCGAATAAATCTATAAACTACACTTATCATGAGGAGAATGTTTTTCATAGCTTCATTGGTTGTACTTAATACGTTTGAGAGATGGAGACCTGCAACGCTAGTTGGCTTTACATAATGTAAGGTATTGTATATGGAAAATATAAACAAAATAAAATTGAGAAGAAAAAATATTATAATTTTTCGAACTCTAGTTTTATATCCAATACGAACCAATAATAAATGGGTGAATGTCGTATTTATCCCTATTATAAAAATTGCTTCAACTAAATGATTAAATTGAACAATATAATAGACTTTATATGTAACACCTCCAAATTTAGATACCTAAATTTGGAGATATTATCATTTAACTCTCTCTTAACATCATAAATGAGGAAAATGATTAAATTTTTCGTTGACATAATAAATATCAATGACTCGTTATTTCAAAATGATTTGTACTTAGTAAATTTAGAAAAATTAAACCAAATGTTAACTTTTAATTATAAAATCGAATTCAATATTTAAATATGATAGTACTGAGTCCGTGTCACTACAAGTCGTTATCTTGAATCATCTTGCATTCATCGTCTGAAAATGGAGAAGGATAATGTGGGATGAACTAATGCTCAGTAAGCAAATCCTGTGCATTTAATGCATGCTTATAAATTACTTTAACATAAAGTGTTTTTCTTTATGTATCACATTTCCTTCAATTTTTTTAAAAACTTAACATTAATATCATGAGCTTACTTGGTTTATCGTCTAATCAATCAGAATGCAAAAGCAATTATTATTTAGAATCCGATTCATTCTACTGGTAGTATCGCAAGTGATTAACATTAACATTATCATTGAATATTGGTTAGGTGCGTCGGTCCCCCACGTTCCATTTCCCACCCACACTTTTTTGTAACATAGACATACACCTTTTAACAAAATATGTGTGATACATATTTTTAAAAATATTCTTTAACTCATGACATTTGAAAATTTTTTATTCTTTAAAACTTCATGTATGCTTATGAAAGCATTGACGTACATAAATATATCATGAGAATAGTAGTAACATAAAGCGTAATAATTGAATATCAAGTTCGTATAATAACAAATCTAGACAACACATTTCTACACTTAACAATGTAATGTACCATGAAGGTAATTGGAGGTTTACTTACCTGGATTGCTTAACAATATACTTTTTAGATACCAAGTGGAGATGTCTCTAGCTGTCAACAAGATCAATGTACCAAGAATCCTAAACCAGTAAGACTTATTTACGAATTTCAACGTACTCAATTCTTTATTTATTAATAACTATTTTGAATAACTAGGAAGAAACATCAACATATATAAATTTAAAGGTGTACAAGAAAAAAAATACACGAATTTGGAATCTCAAAACTAATTCCGAATGAATAAGAAATTGCAGTCCAAAGTTGAAAGAAAATAGAAGAAGCTGTCGAAAATTGACCAAGGCTATTGCTAGCTTATGTCTGGGCCATCGCTCGAGCAACAGGCCAGCGGCAAGCTAGCAATAGAGTCTCTGTTATTTTCGCTTGAGCTACGTGTTGGCGACGAGCTACCGACAGCGAATTGTGCGACATTTTGTAAGAGTTGCTGAGTTTGGGGTGTGACACTTCATTCATAACCCTCATCCTCTATATATATGACTCATTTGGACGTGTATTTATCATTCCATATCATTCTTTTCATTCGAGTGACTAGTAAATGTGATTGAGTAGTGTAATGATTTGATAGAAATCCTCCAACTGAGTTTAGAAATTGATAAAGCGTTAGATAAGGCAGTAAGAAGCATGTAGCTTCATAAGAGAATTTTTAGTTGGTGACAATGTGTATCTATTAAATGAATCGATCGTTGGCTAATTATATTTAATAAAATAATAAATCATATGTAATGGTAAGTCTAGACATATATGTTATAGACAAATACCATAAGCAATTGATCTCAATGATGTAAATTCGTGGTACCTTTAAGAGATTTACCAAGAGATCAACTACACTGCATATCGAAGGGAATGCGATTAAGCCTACTATGTTAGAGTTTTTATAATTGTAACCCTACCTTATTGACTGGAGGTCCCAAGATCTTGGTTCAAAGGGACAACTAAGTTATGAAGAATCCACGAAGCACTTAGGAAATTATTCCTACTCATTCCTATGATAATTAAATTGCTTTCTGCAGAATGATTAAATGTTAAGATACTCTTTTAATGATTCATATATCTTGATTAAGTCAAGTGGAGTAGGGTATAATACTTTTAATAGGAGGTCACTTATCTAAGTGTGAAGTGGGGCTATTTCAAAGAGAATTGTTTGAGGCTAAAATTCTGTAAACACTTATGAAATCCAAGGGTTGTTCATGGCCAAAATGAACACAATCATGAGAACCATGAACGGTTTAGGGAAGCATTGTGTGAGTACTATTGTCTTGACTTACACTAACGGTTGAATGGTTCAAGATATCACGTTCACCAATTAACCAAGTAAGGACTATAGTATTTCACTAATGAAGGTTCAAAGCCGGAAGCTATCTTACCTGATGCACTATTTTTCCACTCTCTCTACTAAGCATCATAATTTCGTGTTGCATATACATGTTCAAATTTCCATTCATGTAGGGCCTTGTTGAAAATTGGTTTAAAAGATTGAAAATTTGGTTAAGTGTCAAAACCAAAAATTTGAAAAAGTGATTTTGTGTCAATTTTGGACAAATATTCAAACTTGATCTGATAGTCAAATTAGAAATGTAAATAGACCAACATGTTCTACTCGTCGAGAAGTCGTCGTGATATATTTGAAATCTCAAATTCAATTTCGGATGAATGAGAAATTGCGGTCCAAAGTTGGAAGAAAATAGAGGAAGCTGTCTGAAAATTGACTAAGATTGCTGCTAGTTTATGGCTGGGTCGATGCTCGAGCGACAGGCCACCGACAAGCTAGAAACATAGTCTCTGTTATTTTCATTCGAGTGACGTGCTGGTGACAAACTAGCGACGGTGAATTGTACGACCTTTAGTGAGAGTTGCTGAGTTTGGGGCGTGACACTTCATTCACAACCCTTCATCCTTTATATATATAACCACGTGGACGTGTATTTATCATTGTATATCATTCTTTATATGTTATGTTGTATAAAACATTTCATCAAAAGTGATTTTTTTGCATAAAATCATAAGTTCAGTAAAGTGAGAATTTCATTCGAGTTCATTGTTCTAAGCCATTTGGAGTGCTTCTATGACTCGACGTGGTCGTTGTACCTTCAGAGATGGTTGCCGAAAAACCGTTTAACACCGATGCGGGGTAAATCCATCTTAAAGAAAAAGTATTCAACACTTATCTCGCCCAATTGCATCACTAGCATCTCTTCTTTCCTTATCTTCTTCATCTCTGATTTCATTTATATTTGATTTCAGAATATTGTTAACATTATTTATATGTTTATATTATAAGGTTCAATGACATACTTTCATTCAAAAATGAAAAGTGACAAGTCCATATTCATGTATTCGGATTCGGTAGATTATTAAGTTGTCTTCTCAACTATTTTGATAAGTCGAAGTATGTTTCGATTTCACGTATATAAACGGTATGTTTTTTGTGAATTTAATAGATACATTATCGGTGTAATATTCCCAACATTAACATCATCTATATGTATTGAATAGTACAAGTGGATTTAGGGACATAAATGCCATTAATGATTGTATCCATCTTAGTAATAATACCTCTCTAACGGATTTAAGCGTTTAGCTATAGCGAATTGGAATTCATATGAATTAAAATGATATGTGTCCGTGCATACACGTGTGTGAATGTAATTCTACATATTTTAAATAATTCAACAAAGATTTTGCAGTGGGTTCATCATATTATTAACCACCAAACAAACCATAAGATGTGTAACCAAAATAAAGTATAATATATGACATGGAGCAGTTTCTCATGACATCAGAGAAATGCTAGCCAATTTATAAAGGTCTAATAAGGTAAAATCTTGATTCTAGAACCTAATGACGTTTAATTAGGTATGATTTGTATAAATTAATTAATGAGATCCCTATTTTATTCCTGTTAACTTAGTTTTAAATTGGATCCATTGGTTTACTAAATTTCCAATTATGTTGTTCAATTATGATTTTCCAAATTAAATAATCCAAAAATAAACTTATCAAGAAAGATATTATTATAACTCGATACTTAGTTTTCACCCAAATGCAAGACTAGCAATAAGGGGCATAGCTCAGTGGTACAAATGACAAGAGTGAGGTAGTCTCTGCTCAGCTGGCAGCCGCAGTGTGAGGGTTCTATTCCTGCCTCTTACAAGGTTTGGAATTGGATTCTTTGTGGACACCAGTACGGCAGCTCTTGTACCCTGACCTGCTGAGGCACATCCCGCGATTTACCTCCTCCACAATGCTCTAGAGGCAGGACGGTGGGGACCCTCAAGGTTGGGGTTTAACCCCTGTAAACATAACATGGTACATACCCTCTCACATTATATACACACCTATGGATATTGCTATGTATACATAACAATATCTATGTACACATAGCAATCCTTAAATTATTAGGCATGTCGATTATCTTGTCTAAAGCACATTCCACTATAAAATATATAATTAGTCACGTAGAAGATAATTTTATTAATAAACAATAAATGTAACTAATCTAGATAGGGATGATAATATATGAAAAGTAGTGGCGTTATATCACATAATCCACAAAGTCAAGATTCTCAAGAAACTTATTAATTTGAAGACTTAGGTGTTAATGTTTACACCCCGTAGGGGACCTTTATCATGAGTGTTTTGAAGACAACAATTTAAACTATAGCAATCAAATCAAAATAAAGATGGATTTTTTTTTTTTTTTTTCACATTTATATATCTTAAGACTTAGTAGCAGGATCATACCATAGCATGCAGTTTTGCTATTAGTCATAGAGTTCAGGACTAGATAATCTTGGGATTGGAATTGCAACCAGTGGATTTCTCTTCTTTAACACAATCCCAAACTTCTCTGAAAGCTCCAACCTTTCTCCAGCAGGCAATCTCCAGTCAAAAGAATGAACTAATGAAGCCAGTGAATACATAAACATCCTCTCAGCCATTGCTGTCCCTGCACAAATTCTTCGTCCCGACCCAAATGGAAAATATTTGAAGTCATTACCACTGTAATCCCATTTTCCATCCAAGAATCTCTCAGGAGAAAACTCCAAAGGGTTTTCCCAGATAGTAGAATCATGGTGTATTGCCCACACGTTAACGAAAACTCGAGCCCCTTTGGGAATTGTGTATCCTCCGACAATGCAGGTTTTACTAGGGCAGTGGGGGACTAAAAGTGGAAGAGTAGGATGTAGACGAAGGGCTTCTTTCATTACGGCATAGAGATATGGAAATTTGTTAATATGGGATTCTTCTACTATGTTGTCTTTGCCTACTACAGTCTCCAGTTCTTGCTGGACTTTATTTAGAACTTGTGGTTTGTTTATCATTTCTGCCAAGGAAAATTCGACTGCGTTTGATGTTGTGTCTGTTCCTCCAACCACCATATCCTGTAAAGTTTACTTACGAGTAAGCCTTTTGTTTGGTGAAAATTAAAATAAGATTTTTAATAAAAGTTGATGAAAAGTGTGGTTGAAAAATTGGATTTAAAAATTGTGGTTAAAAATAATTATTGAATTGAATTTAAATTAAATTAAAATTTTAATTTCTTCCAAACATGGCTAAATAAGTTTTTGATTTGTCAAACAAAAATAAATATTATCTTTTACTTATTTCCATGCTTAACCATCAAGTATATCCACAGGGCATGTTGGTTTTCCTACACCTCTACAAAGTAAGGTAACATTCATGGTGACGAAAAGTTTTTAAGAATAATTTTATTTTGTCTATTTCTTGACTTTACCCAAATAAGTTGTACCTATGTACAGTTCGTATTCATAGGAAAAACAGGAATTATAAAATTGAAGAAGACAAAAGCCATAGGAAGAACCGGAAAGTTCATGGACACGACCCAGCAAGGAATTTTGTTGCCATCACCTATATTAAAACTCAAATCTAAAAATGGCTTCTAAGGAAAAATGCTCAATATTCTTGTAAACCCATGAGCCAAACTTTACTCTCAAGGACGTTGGACTAGACAAAAGTCGTGATTTTCTTTCGAATTCATGCATCAAGACTAGTTCTTGAAGGCTATGCTTTGATTTTGATGCGTTATGTTTTCCCATTTGTGAAAGTAAAACATTAAATTAAAGATAAGGTAGAGGAAATAATTATTACCATTAATAAGGATTTGAGGTGTGTCATTGTAAAAGGCACTTTGGCATCTCCAGCATCCTTCAGCTGCAAAAGGAACTGCAGAAAATCCTTGTTTTCTGCCCCATTATCTCCCACTCTTAACCGTTGATCGATCATGGTCTCAAATATCCTATCAAATCTCTGTGCCAAAATCTTCATCTTCTTCTCTACTCCTTGCAGATCAAAACGCTGCAAAATTGGAAAAAAATCTGATAAATTAGGCATCCCTAACAGTCCTGTCATCTCTGTAACCACTTCTCTAAACTCTGCCCCAAGCCCGGCCCGATCTTCGCCCTTGATCGTGCCACCCCACAACATGCTTGTAATCACGTTCAGCACAGTCAGAAACATCTGCTCTCCAACGTTGACCGGTGAACCGGCCTGGCTATGCAAGTATTTAATCGTCTGCCGGAGTTTGCCGCGTCGCAGGGTGTATACAGAGTCTAAAGAAGAAGTACCAAGCATTTCTCGGACGCATACTTTCCTTAACATTCTCCATTCAGGTCCATACGGTGTCCAGACTATGTCTGAGCCGCCGTAGGCTGCTTCTTTGGCGGCCACCGGCACGTCACGGTTGGCGAAATTCGTGTCTTGATCCTTAAGTACTTCCCTAGCCAAATCTGGTGAGCTGATTACTACACCAATCTTTCTGCCTAGCTTCAGGGTTAGAATTGGACCATAAGTTTTTGCTAGGGTTGTGAAGTATGTATGAAGTTCAGGATCAAGAGACAAGAGATTTCCCACAAGGGGCAAGCCTTTGGGGCCTGGCGGCAGTGAATTAGGACCTTTTTTCTTTGTTTTTCCGATGAATAATAGCACAAACCAGAAGATGAAAAGTACGCCAATGGCCGCAGAGAGAAGCAGCCTAATGCTCTCATCAGAGGAAGTGTCGAAGAGCTTCTGAAACATTTTTATGGAAGCTAAAGGATTGAGAGTAGCTAGAAACCGCTTATTCTCTCTATATATTTCTTGGAATTGTAAAAGGATAAATCATAAATATTTGTGAGATTTTACGTCACACAACATTAGGGTGTAGACCTATCAATATATTTTATTCATATTTCAACAGTCAACCAAAATAATGTAAATAAAAATGGATTATGCTATGGGTAATCCTTCACATGAGGGTCAAGTGGCGGGAGTGAACTCTAGTGTGAAGGGTTATGTATCCAAAACATGATCCAATAAAAATTTAATGCCTGTTTAGCGCTCATTTTTTTCATTTTTTTTTAACCGTTGTACAAAGTGAGGGTTAATAATTTAAATGGTCACTGAACTTTACAAAAAAAATTCACATGGTCATTGAACTTTAAAAATCAATCAATTCATCACTGTACTTTGTAGAAAATTTTCACAGGAACACTGAACTTTGCAAAATTTAGTGATGAATGAGATGATTTTTAAAATTTAGTGATCCGTGGTAATCTTTTGCAAGGTTCGATCATCACTTGAGTGATTTTTAAATGGAAAAAGATATATAAATGTTACAACACTTATGGTGGGCCATGTGGTCGAAAAATGTATTTTTCATCTAATAATGGCGCCCGAACAATGGCTTAATATTCAGCTACCTTATAACTAAAATAAGACACTAACTTATTAATATATAATATATAAAAATAAAATAAACCTATACAAAAAAGTAATTCGTGTGTCAATGTCAATTTCATTGTTTATGTCGATGTCGTCCAACCTCCAAGCCTCAGCGGCATCAAAAGCACAGCCACACGCTATTGTTTTTTTTTTTTCTTAAGGTATTTAAATAAGTTATTATTGTTATCTCACAGTCCAATCGATGAATTTCCAAACAATTTTAGGGCGGCCGATTAAATAAATTGTGAGATATATAGACAAAAATGCCTTCTCCAAAATTTGCTAAGAATCATTCTGAAATTTGTTAAAGCATCTTTTGCTGAACTTGAAGGTTTTCTACGGCGGCCAAATAGAAAGCTGTTAAATTTATTTATTTATAAATATTTTCGACTGCTAAGGTATCAATCATAGTAGAATGAATTTTCAAAAATAAAATAAGGCTTAGGACTAGTAAGTGTTTCGGCTTAAACACTTTCAAATGATCACTTACAAAAGAATGAAATCTCACGGACCTTAAGTCGCATTCACCAAACAGGCAAAAGAATGATATAAGATTAATATCTTACATTCGCTATCACATACGCTTCTGTCACCGCATTTGTCAAAATCTTTCTAGCAAAGTGGCATAATTTAATTAAAAAAAAATTCTCAATTTTTCAACAAATCAGGCTATGAAATTTGGTGAATAACTTACTCTTTTTCAAAGATCGGGGGTCAAATTTGCTAAATTACAAACAAATGTTTGTAGTTTTTCCAATCATAAATGAACAAAGTTTAAATGATTTTTAAATAATCTTTGTTTGATGCAGATTAAAAGTAGATTTTTAGTAAATTTTGATTAAAAATAATAATGTAATGTGTCATTGAAAAATTATGAATTCCATAAAATGTACTATTAAAATTAATTATTCATTTTGATTAGGATTCAAAATCGACTTATTTTCGTTTTTCTAATTATAGATGAGAGAGAAGAAAGATCAATGGGTAAATGCGTGGGGTCCACAGACTTCATGACTTTTGTAGATTATTGTTGGACCTTTCGGAATTTACTCCAATTATTACACAAACAGCTAATTTCTACTTTGGATAAGATTTAACCACTTCAGAATCATTCCCCCGTATCTATACATACTAAAAATCACATGAAAATTAATCTCCATTCGGAAAAAATTGCACCAGTAGCTCCTCAATTGTGCCTAATGGTTACCCATGGCCAATCCTCACTTTTTAGCTCCCTTGTGAATATATTAATTTTATTGTTTAGCACAAATTATGATTTCTTATTTTTCAGTACAAGTAGCTATTGTCGTGCTTCTCCAAGGATCCGGAGGAGTTCGTTTTACCCATCTTCCTCTCTGATATCAAGGCATAATGCCCCACCCCACCCCACCCAAAAGGGCTAGTAGATATTCAAATCACTAAAATTGTCTCGTGAATAGGAATCCTAATATCCTCCAAAAAATTAGAGTTTGAATCGATCATTAGGAAAAGAATCAGGTAAAAAATTAAAATAGAGAAAATCAAACTTGCATCAAAGAGAAGCAAATGTACCCAATTTATCTACCAATTGTTTGGCTACGAAATGAGAGGTTCCAACTCTGAAAGCCAAAGATGAAAGGAGTTTATTTGTCCACCATTTCTATCGTCTTACAAAAATTGATTTAGTTTATTTGTAACAAAATTACGACTAAAATAATCTATTTATATAATTATGAGTAAATTAACTAAACGAAGTGCAAATTATGCAAAATGCAAATTGATGTGTTCAATAAATGACAAATGCACCAGGATCCCGAATTTCCATACAATAATTATTTTTCACCTTTGTACTACACTTTGGCAACACGATTATATTTTGACAAATCAATGTTCATATTTTATCTAACAATCTCTCTCGAATAATACTAAATCCACTATCATATATGACCCCCTATATTACTACGACGGATGTAAACATAAAAGAATGCATGAATTTTTATAGACACTTAAAAATTCACATAGAATATAGTGATATATTTTTATCCCCTATCGAACTCTATGACAATTTATAATACGTCGAACCTATTTTCCTTCTTTTGAATGTATAAAATAAGCTATCAAATTCATACAATTATCGTGCACAATAATCGTAGAGAAAAGATAATCATGTAAATCATTCAAAATCAAAAAAGGTGTTTTCAATATCAAATATGTAAAACTAAAAATTAAAAATTCATATTACAAGGTTTATCATTCTCCTAACACAAATAAATATAATCTAACATATTATGAAAAATAAAGCAAAAGATATAAATGTTATTCATCACCCATAAATTCTTGAATACAATCTCGAACTTCTTGGATTTGATCTTGATTTGTTCTTTGCCTCATTTTGTAATTTATTCTCCACACTAGTTATGTTTTGAGAGTTGGTATTTATAATCTCTCTAAAAAGTCTCAAAAGATTTCCAAAAATCATGCATATCATGACACAAACGAAAGTTTTCTTGAAATTGAATTTTGAAGAAAATAAAATTTTCTAGTCGAATTGGCTTGGCCAGCGCCCAATAGTAAACAGGGCGACTGCCCAACCATCCTAAATAGCCCCTGTAATTAAGGTTAAAGGCCGGATGACCGCTTAACCTATATAACTGGGCGGCTGCCCAATTATAAATTTTTTTTGAATTTTTCTTTTAGTTATTTTCTTTATATTTTTTTTCCATTTTGGTCCTCCGTGTTAATCAAGACGTGCAATTTATATAGAAACAAATGCTAAAGATGTCCAATCATTTTTAAAATGTCATGTCAGATTTAAAACTTCACTGGGGATGTCTGGTTTTCATTTTTTTCAATATATATTTTTCTTTTTTTCTTTTCAACTACACATTTTTCAATTAATTAATATTACACATAAATAAAAAGAGTTATGTTAGGGAAACATAACCTTCACATAAGGGTGTCCATAATGGACACCCGACATCCCCCTATTGGAAGGGTTATATTCCTTTAACATTTTTCAAATAAAAAATCATTTCATCTTTTTAATCATATATTCTCCGTAAATTTATTATTTCAAAATATATTCTTTAAAAAATATTTACATCAACCTTTTAATTTTAGTGTATACAGTAAGTCTTCCGACAGTTTCCGTCCAAATGTCTATTACTTTACCCAAAAGTCAAAACATTTGATTTTTATTTGACAAATTTAATGAACGATAAAATAGTCTATTGCTATGGAATTGATTAAAACAGTTAAAAATGAAAAGCTAAAATATATAAATAAGAAAAGAATAGAAAACAAACAAATATTAAAATGAACACTCATCTTCCCCAGTCAGAAATCCAACCCCGGCCACCCATTCCCACCACCTCTTATGAGCATCGATTGAACATGTTAACTTGGAGAGTGAAGCAAATCCTGATTGATGACATGGATTCTTTAGAGAAAAATAGAGTTAGGTTTTTCGACCTTTCTTTTATAAAAGTGAGGTTTTGAATCCCAACCTATTTAAATTTATGAATTTGAACCTCCAGGTGATCAAAATCATAGACTTCAATTGATTAATTGGAATTTATTTAATTTGATATAGTAGAGATCTTATTTCATTTTTCCCCATACTTTTTGTTCAAAAAAATTCTTGAAACCTAAGGCGCGGTATTCTTTCTTGTTTTGATGAAGAATTAGAGAATTCCTCTTTTTTTTTTTCAATTTAAGTAAATGAATAGAACACACAACGCGGGGGTGCTTTTTTTTTTTTTTCTTCTCTGATTGTATTTCACAATCATTTCAATAATAGTTCTACCCTCATTTTCACTTCCTAGGAAAAAGTAAAAAAGAATACATAAAACAAAATATAAAAAAAAATCTGCTGCCCCAACAAAGACGACCTGATAAACACCTCTAAGCTCGTCCAAGTAGATGTGTACATCGATTAAAGAAATTGTTGATATTCCCAAAGTGATGCACTCTTGCAAGATCGTATATATTTCGTACTAATCAACGAAGGATTACAATAGAACCATCCCTACACTAAGCCATTTTAGATGTATATACATTCGCAATATGGTAACTAAATGAACATTCAACTCGCTGAACCATGTAGTATAAAATTTAAGTTTTATTACTTGCATTGAGCCTAATTTAAATTTATTTAATTTGCGTAACTTTGCCCACTAGTCTTGTCAAATATCACTCTCTCACAGCAATAAATATAAAAATGTGTTGGGTGCTAAATAAATCTGAAAAAATGAGAGAAAATTTAACATTTATTACAATCTCCATTTGAGAAAATTAAAACTGAAATCTGAGTTTGGGTTTGTCCAAATAACTCTCCTTTTATGGCTTGCTGCACTTGCCACTGCGGAATGGTTAAAAAATGCTACATCTACAGTTCTAGTCTTTTCCCATTTGGATTGAAATTCCCTTGATAGGAACCACAATAAAGGGTTCTCAACTGGCTCTATCATAAACGTGAAGAAAATTTCCCCGTGAAGCAGAACACAAGAACATGCTGCATCTAAACATCGAGAACATAGTAAATGTTTGATTTATTTCACCACAAAATCCCAATGTCAAATTATACCAGCCACTACGTCGCACGAAGCATATGAACCCAAAGTACCCTATTTATCTGCCGAGCCAACTAGCTGCCTAACTCTGCGTGCACAATCTGCAAAATCCTTGACAAAACTAGCACATTTTAGGGGGTCCTTCACATGTTCCTTGTAGCACTTCAAACAAGCATCTTTCTCTTCCAAACAGGGAAGGTGCTTCTGTTGTGGCAGTTGGAACTCCTTGTCGTGAAGTTCCTTGGCTCTTTCAGTAACTTCCTGCAACAGGTTTTCCTGCTGTTTGTTCAACCTTTCCACAACTTTCTCGCTCTCCTGAAGGACAGACCGAATGGCGTCTAACTTTGAGTTGGCAGATTGTGGAGGGGGGACTGGCAAGTATAAAGGAGGTTGAAGTGGCCATCCAGAAGCAGCTTGACCCTTTTGTGCATTGGAATCATCAGAAATCTGCTTTGTATGCACTTTTTCTGGTTGCCTCTTTGGTTTTGGCTTCTTTGTTTTCTTCTTCAACTTTTCAGGATCGTCGGCTAGCTGTCTAACTAAATTGCTGCTGATTTGGATTGTAAATGATTCACCCATGATACAGGCAGCTTCTGGCTAGTTACCTGAGATATTGATCAAGATAGTTCGAAGGGAAATAAGATGTCAAATGCATTTTTTAGGTTCAATAGTGACAACCTCGGCAAAAGATACAGCATAGCCCCTTCTGAGGAATTTACCACCTTGTGTATGTATATATATTTGAAAAGCAGGAAGGAAGGGGGAGGGGGAGCGTGGGAGGGCTTGTATGAATAGAACTCATGAACACCCTCCTCAGGCCTAACAATCTTTGCATGACTTAGTGACAACTTATACTACCAAACACTATAATACCGGAATAGGATAATAAGCAATAGAACAAGGTCTACAACCCTAATAATATACCCAAAAAAGGAACCATCTATATTCACTACTCTGCAGTCTCTTCTTGACAAATGTCCAAAATGTGAAGTGTAGGTGTTACATCTGATTTTTTACTTGTGATCAACTTTTGGCATAAAAACATATTTAGCTTTGGACAAAACAAAGCTTGCACAGGTCTAGAAGATGTATACTTCATATGTGTTGATCAGTATATTCTTTTGGGCAACGGGTAGAACAAAAAAGGAAGAACATTTTAGGGTTAACCGCAGTGCTGGTAGGAAGCAAGGGTTCATGAGTCGGCTGCAGCAGCATTGGTTTTATTTGGAGGAAGACAATGAAGTTTTTGGCTGGGGGTGGGGAGTGACCTGGGTAGCGGAGCTATTGGGGGTGGCTAGGGCAGAGGATTAAGTGTTTATTTTTTTCTTTTTTGTTGTTTTGTATTAAACATTTTTTGTTTGTGTAAGGGTAAATCCCTCAAATCATATCAACTTCAAAATCATTTCTGATGAAAACCATCAAAGAGAACTATGGGCGGCAAAAAGTGAAAAGTTGGGGACAACACGGCCTAGATATAAAGATTCAGGACAAAAGTGCAAAAAGGAGTTACGATTGAGGATGGTGGCTTCTATTTTTCCTAAAACGATTAAACCTAATTAAAAGCCTAATTTGCAAATAGAAACAAAAAATGGATCAATAGTAACAAGTGGTAATCAAAAAACAAGACCACTTTTCCATAACTAGAAGTACCAATCCAAGAAAAATGAAATTTATGAAAAAACTGACCAACTATTTGCAATATTTTTGCTTCCTTTCAATTTAAAGGAAAGAAAAGTCTGACTGAACAAATAAACTGGAAAATAGATCTAGCAGCAACAAAAATATTAAAGAAAGAGAAGAAGAGTGAAGTTACTAGTCAATATCCTAGTCTGTCACCAAAAAGTAAAAATACAACTTGAAAGCTAGAGATCACATTTTCGTTGACAGAATAGAGGGATTGGACACGCTTGGGTTGTATATAAGCCCATAAACTCTTAAAGATGTTATAGCCTACAACAAAACAGGCTCAAACGTTAAAGCTCATAAAAATGTCCCAAAAATGGCAAGACTAAGAAGCACCCACTTCTAGCTGCCATGAGGCTTATGCTATGTGTGTGTGGTTGTATGCCTTGAAACAAAAAGAAGCCTCCCTCATCGGCTCATCCCCTTCTTAACTCCACAAACATACCACGTTTTATTCTTCACTTAATTTTCTTTCTCCATCCACCCAGTGAAGGGTTGACAAAGTCAAAGCAGTAAGTGTCATCAGTAAATCTCTTCTATGATCAGTATTTTATTCAAGAAAATTACGTATCAGAAATTAGATTACCTATCCCTGATGCCTGAACCTAAGAAAATGAGGCAATTGAGCTCAGTCCTGCCTGTTCCACTCCTATCAATTTTACTTACTGTTGAACACAACAAATATACCACATGATGTTCTAATGCCTTTTGAGTTAATCTGGTGGTGCCAAACCTGATAAATGCCCAAAGCATATGTGATAACAACAAGAGGTACTAAGATTTCGCGTGTTTAATGATAATCCTTCTCCCTTTTTCGTGGGAAAAGATATCTAGAAGGGAAATGATTCCTTGAAAATCAAACTTTCCTCTGGATAAGTAGTTCCATGGAATCCATAAAGATTTCTGCTAGAAATGAAATACCTTGTACGGTTCTTATTTCAGACATCTCAAATGGGAGGAAGTTTACCTACTCTACCTACTTAAAGACTTTGAAGTAATTCAGTCTAATATTTCCTACCGCCAAAGCTGTTGATTGTTCCCTGTATGATTCGAGACTTTTGAGCTTTTAAAGCAAGCACTAAAACATCAAAGAATGCAGTATATGAACTCTTTGGTTGTCGTTCCACTTTAATTCGTTATATTATATAGGTCTTTCAACCCATCACAGAAATGAAGGAAATTCAGAGAGTTTCTCGTCGCCCTATACAGGATCACAGGTGGAGCCACCTGGGGTCTAGTGGGGGCAGTTCCTCCCAGTGAATTTTGGTCCTGGGTAGTTCACCGGTAACACTTGAGGGGTGGCCGGTCCTAAAGGCAAGGGAAAACCATAAGTAAGCACATCAAATCCAATAGAGACATTGCCGATGACGAGAATGCCGATTAGACTGGACCGAATCTTAGATCGAGGTTGTGTTGAAACTAAATCATTCAGGACAATCAAATCAAGCGCGAAATCAACATATAAAGCCTAAATTTACACAAAATAAATTTGATATTACCTTCAAAGTTTGGTGATGAAGAAGTTGATTTACCCTTTTGTAGATATCCGTGAAATCGCTGCAACACGAGATTGATTAATTGGTGCCAAGGAAACCCTTAGCCGCTTGTCTCCTCCGGTTACGCCTCGGTTATGAATGACACGGAGATTGGCTTTTAATTGGGCTTTTAAGTGGTTTGTAAGCAAACGCATTCAGTGGGCTTCTTTCTTCTTAATTAGGCCCAAATGTAAGTTCTACTTTTTCTTTTCACAAATGAGGAGGTCAATTAAAAAATGGATAAATCATATGTTAAAGATCAAAATTTGGTAAACTATTTATTTTACCTTTTTGAAATGGTCCTTAAAATTACTTTTTAAAATTGATATATTTTCTATCTTTGTCTCGTTATTTATCGAAATGCATCCATCTTAATATAAAGAGGTATAATAAATTTTCTTTCAATAAGAGACACTTAACTGTGAAATTTTATACCATCTCTCTTTCCAATTCAATAGTCATTGAGGAATTTACATCATTCAAACAACACAATAGTAACACGGTCTCAATATACTCAATAATCATAAAGTCAAACTTTTAAGAGATAAATGAATCACAACACCAAGTAAATTTCACAAAAGCACATTATGAGTCACGTGTTTCATGACATATTTGATGTCACAATGCTTTTGATATCCTTAAGCTCATACATTTCATAGAATGTCAAATTGGCCACATTTAGCTATCATTTAAGTTTTGATCAAGCTTCACATTATTAAGTCGCACTTCTACGTGTTATAAATGATCACAGTCATCAACGAATGTCACATATCAATCGAAAACATGCCTCATGCAACTAATATTTTTTAGTCACGATTTTTTTCCCCTAAACATCCTATCCAATCATGTCAAATGAAACAAATGATAAGTCTTTTTCCCTAATCGCGAACCATGGGAGCACCAAGTGCCCGAGGAGCAAAGTTCATTTTCCTTTCAGGGGAAGGCGGCGCATAAAAAAGTGCTGACCCATCAAAAGTTTGGTTCCTTCGTGAACGAAGTTGGTCACAAGCAAAGAATAATAATTTCTTCTTCTTGCTTCAACGAGTTTATTCACAATTTCAAAGATTTGAAATCTTGCATAAATTTGTACTATCAATGTAGTTGGCCACCGTGATATATTATAAGAGAGATGTTGCCTAATTTGCTACAGTGTATGGCAATTTATGGACAGAGAGACAATTTACATATATCTAAGGGTGGACAAAAGTTTTCTTCCAGGTTTGATCTGGAGCCAGACCACACGTGCCCTCTCGACCTTGATCGTATCACCACCTTTGGGTCATCCATGATATGCCTGTTTGTAGGGACGAATTTAGTTTGGGGGTAGCGAGGTCATAGTATGAACAATTTTTTGAAATTGAGTTTGGAACCCTGAACAGACTGTAGGTGATAAGTCGGAGGAAGGTGAGGATGACGTCAAGTCATCATGCCCCTTATGCTCTGTCCCATACTAAATTTCAAATTTCAAATTTTGTTCAAGATTTAAAAAAAAAAAAATTTATAGTCTTCAATTTTTGTCTCTACAATTAAAATCTTGTAAAAATTACCTCCACAAATCTTTATCCTAGCTCCGTCCGTGCCTGTTTGAGCTCGGGTACCTAGCCCCTCATTTTCAACCGATTACCTAGTTATCCTGCCAGAGGTTGGGGTCCTCACTCCCTCTTGGGCCTCGACCTAGGTCAAAATCTCCACATTGAACAAGGAGTCCCACTCCATTATAATTCTTATGTTCCAACCACATTTGAAGTTTTGAGACCATCAAAAATCCAATCATTCTAGTATTATGTAGGTGTCCAAATCCTTACACGATGGCATCTCACCAAATTCTATATATACTTTTGGCTTTCGTTTTACACTTTTCGCTACGGTTTATAGCCTTGTGCATATATTCTCTCATATTGTTTACTACTTAAGCATCAGACGGCTGCGTGATCAACTCCCTTAGCCTTTCTGCAGATAGTTTAAATGTTTTGTTTGTGCTCATCTCTCATGCATTCTTAGTTTGAGACTGAAAATCTCTGGTACGATTTTTGGTAGCATCGTGTAACAATTTGCTATAGAAACCACAAATTAGGACCAACTTGCTGCCCAAGGGCAACTCCGCAATTTTCCATTCTTTACATGAAATAATTTACAAAAGGTTTTATATTCACATGAACGATGTTCCTGCTCTATCATTTACATAGGGGTACAACTTTCTTTGGATAACATAATAATTATGGAATTGCATTGTAATTTAACCCCTGTTTGAGTTACATTAAAATTTTCATTCTCATTCTTCTACTCATTTTCAACCAGACATTCTTCAATAAAATAATATTTTTCATCACATCAATAACTTTTTCTTCTTCTTCAATCACACATTCTCCATCAATCTACTATTTAATAATACATTATTCCAAAACAATTGTGAAAAAGGGTATAAACCAGCAACGATATGTAGTTTGTAACACGTGCACAGATGAAGCTAATCGATTTTTCACCACAAAAAATTTCACTTCTGGCGACAATTTCTTTATTGTTAAAAATCATTTTTGGGTTGTTTCATCATCAACAAACTTTTTAAGACTAAATTTTTCATCGCCGAAGGTGAAACTTCTCGGGGTCTGTAAAGTCTTGAATATCTCCTCGTACATATTTTATTGCTCACTACACATCTCTAACGTGTTGGCTGAATTCATTTCAATGTCACTGAAACAATCAAAATCGGAGTCATGAATTCCATAAGCTTGAAAATCCAACAGCGACGAGAAATTGTCGTCCCATGAAAAATTGTCGAAGATTTGTTCACCAGATGGGAATTTCCAAGGGACATCTACTTGAGAAATATCAGGATCATCTCCCGTTGGTCTACTTATTAATGGATCATTTTCAAACATATTAATTGCTGTCACAATTTTCATTCGACGAGCACGAGTTCTCATCATAGCCTTTTGTCTCTGGTAACCCGGCCGGATGTTTAACTAAATCAGCCAAATTATCTGTAGCAGACGAAGTTTCAGTTTCCTTGCGAAGGGTTTGTGTGTAACAGGATCAATTCCCATTTTCAGAAGCTTTTTGTTAATAGAAGCATTCCAATGATTCTTAATCTCATTCTGTTCTTCCAGGCAATCTTGCAGAAATTTTTGACCATCTAGTTAATTAAAAACAATGATATACAATAGATAACTCGATAGAACTTAGAAGAAATCAATATTTGTCACGCGAAAAAATTTCTACTGTGACGTGTGAACCTACTTAAAGAATCGATTGTGTCTAAGATAAGTAAAAAACTCTGCCTACGTTTTCTATAGCTCGTCTCAAGTTTGCATCGAGTGCACCTGGAAAAAAAGAGAGAGCTGACCAAGAAAACTTTTGAATAATTCAAATACATATACAGTTGATGTACCTGTTTCCAAGGCTGGCATGAAGATCAATTACCAACTGCTCCTCAGCTTCAGTAAGAAGGCCTTTCTTCAAATCAGGGCGGAGATAATTCGTCCACCGCAGCCGGCAGCTCTTGCCACATCGCCGCAGGCCCGCCAGCTTCGGCACGGCCTGCCAGCAACATGGGCCATTGCTGAGCATAAAACTAATGAGTTTCTTGTCTTCATCCACGGCCCCTTTTTTACACAAAGTTTGTCACAACAAGGTTGTCTGCCCATAACTAGCACCACTATCACAAGTCTCCAATAAAGCTTGCTAAAACTGTAAGTACCTTAACAGCCTATAAATACTACCAAGTACCACCCTCGTGAAATTTCTTTTCAACATATTTTAAACAATAATTAAATGGGGGAAAAATCCAGATTAGTCAATCAAAAAGTATCATTTTAATCACTAAATGTGTGTCTGGTTGCATTTATTGTCCGTGGAAAATTTCAATTTTCCATATAAATTTCTACTTTGGAGTGTTTGATTGCTATTTTTTTCCATTAAAAATATTTTTCAAGTTTTGAAAATATGCTTAATTTTCCTTTTTTTAAGAAAAACATTTTCTTTGGGGAAGTAGGTATTTTTTTTTTACCCTCAAAACATGGAAATTATTTTCATTTCTAAGAAATATTTTTCATGACAATCAAATAGACTCTAAATTATTTTGTTACAAAATAGTCATGACTTTGCCTTTTAAATTAATTTATAGTTACTTGTTTAGTTAATGTTTAACTCTTATTCTTTCAAAACTTTTCTTTTGCATATTCGTTTTTAATCACGCATTCACACAATAAAATATTTTACACGTAAACCCAAAACTTTCCATACTTGTTAATCACATTTTCCAAATATTCACTATTTAAAACAACGTTTTTCAAAAAAAAAAAATGCCTATTGTGGTGTTATCGATTTCGCCAAGTGAAGACAAAGCTACAATGTAAGTTGTTTTAAGAATCCTTAAAACTATTTGTTCCTATTTCCTACACATTTTGAATATTGGAACCATATTATTATAATCTTACTCAACCATTCCATCACTAGTTTCCTCGTCTCCACGTTTACGTTTCATGACCATGAAAATTAGAGAAATTTACGAAATGTGTATTTACACTTTAATAACATATTTTCTAATTTTAAGATTTACGTGCTACATTTTTTTGCTAAAAAACTTAAAAATTATAGTTAAATAGAAAATATCGATAATTAAAAATAACAAATTACACTCTTTGCAATGCATTATGTTACACTTTACATATCAAATTTTTAACTATTTTTTATTCTCCAAATATTTAGTTATATATATATATATATA